>JABXWE010009907.1:0-11680 GCA_014611495.1 Limonius californicus
ATTTAGTTACAGCACTAAGTTTGCTAAAATTAAATTTCGTTTAGTATGAATTATTTTGAGTTTATTTTTGCCCTTAGGTGGAAAGAATCAATAATTTTACATTACTGATCATTCCAAGGGCGTATCCAGCTCAAAACGGAAGGGGGGCAGCTTTCTGAATCCAACTTCTTTCATGGGGGGGGGGGATGCAATACACAATTACAAAAGAAAAACACTATTTATCCATAAAATTAATTTTTGAACAGTAGTTTACGAGGATTAGTTAGAAATGTTCTATCTACAGTTCCACTAATTGTTCCTTGTTTGCGAAAACCCACTGCCGATGAATGCTTAGCATGGCTAACCCATTTAATCTATTTTCACCAATAGTGCCTCTAAGCCTTGTTTTAATTCGGCGAAGAGAGCTCAATGAACGCTCTATAGTGCTAGTTAGGCAGGGCTGTGAAAGCAAAATCAGTAGTGCCTTTCTAATGGTTGAAAAAAACAATTCGCTCTTTTTTAAAACGTCGATATATCTGGCGCTTCTTTTACCTCATTCCATATTTTGAACCACAATTCCCTTTCTCCCTCGATGCCTTCCAAATTGTAAAAAGTTGCACAAGATAATGTACTTTCATTCCAATCCTCCAATGAAACATCTCTCAGGTTAATCGGATGGAAATGTGTCAATGAAAATTCAGGCGATTTGTCTGCAGTAAATCTGACTTCTAAAGATGATATGAGAGAATCCAAGCAGGGGATTATTAGAGACCTCCAAAATTCGGATGGATTTCCGGCTAGAGGGTATACCAACAATCAATTTTTCACAAATTTGCTGTTTATGCTTTTTCTGTTTTATTTTAAATTTTCCCAGAGGGAGCAGCTGCCCGCCCTTGCCCCCCCCCCTCTGGATCCTCCTGAACGTAAATAGTAGTCTGCTTTTCTGTATGAAGTATTTTTGTATCAGTGCACAGTGTCCTGAAAGTAAAGGGACACACCTTAACTACAGCTTTCTGTGGTCAAATGCGACCGATAAACCTTAATTCAAAAGTACTTCCTTAAATTTCGGAGCCAAATATTACTAACATTGGGTATATTTCAGAAACAAAATGGCGGATCAAACTGAAAATTACTACACATCCACTTACGAGGAACCTGAACGTTCTGAACGAATAAGCATGAATGCATATTGTATAGGGCGCAGCCAGCTGATGGTAAATGTTAATAAACAGAGGGTTTAAGAACAAATTAAAAACCCTTATAACACAACAACTACTTAATAAATTCGATAATAACTCGGCAAAACAACAATACTCTGGTTTAAGACTGTCAAACTGAGTGATAGCACCTTGAAAATATGTAAAAAATGCATTGAGTTAGTACACTGAAATACTTAGTTGCGTTTTTCTTGAAAACGTTGTGCTTTGCACAACAGGGCCCGATTCCGCAGGTTAGCGTGTTGGTGCGAAACCGTGCTTGACTTGCCTGGTGTACGGATGTTTATTTATGCATTTATGCTCTTGTTACTCATCTAATGCGACCGTAATACGAGGAGTGCCATTAATTTGATCCCCAATGGCAAATAGAGACCGGGACCCAGTATCGACCACCCATGGAATTACAAAAATTTGCGACTCCCGGAGTCGGGAAACGTTCGGACTATTACATCCAAAGGCTGGCTGTCTTACCTCTGAGCCACCCCAGTCTTCTTTTTATATACGAACTTCTTTTTATATACGAATATAAAAATATGATAAACATAGGATCTACCAACAGCGCCCGCTAAAATATGCAGTAATGCTTATACTTTGAGAATCTTTAGCTTCCCCTAAAGTGGATGTGTACCAATTTTCAGCTTGATCTGACATTTTGTTTCTAAAATATACCCAATGTTACAATTATATTTTGTTTTTTAAGGCACCGCATAACTTAATCAGTCCCATTTGAGCTAAGGAAGCCATGGTTAAGCTGTATCCCTTTACTTTCAAAACACTCTATATACCTAATTGTTTTTAAATTGTTGAAGTACTTCAACATATAATAGCTTGCTTGAACTTAAAAGCGAATATTACTACCATTACATGCACAAGAAATATGGGACACTAACTTCAGAATGAGGCAATGCTAAATTACACACGTGCATGTTAGCAAGTTTCTGATTGATTACAGATCAAAGAAAGCAGCTCCTATTAACCATCTACTCAAAGATGCTGCTATTAAAATTTAAGTTGGAATTAACAGGAAATCTTCTTCGGTTATCATTGTGCTTATTGTGCACTGTGTAGTGCTATACATAAACGTACAACATTTTTTTGAGTTGGCTAATCTAAATACAGTAAATAATTCAGAATAATAATACTACAAACTTCTGCATACATTCTTTTCTGATTGTTTTGTCTCATACGTCATTCTGTCCTATGCTTGTGTTGGGCATTTTAAAGTACCACAGACATAGAGGACCTACAGCTTAACGTGGGCTCCGAACAACGGGAAGTATAAACACTTCTACTTCAGAGAAGATTTACTAGACATAATACCTCGCTGGTTTGACATTGCCTTGCGAGGGAGAACGGCCGTTAAAAATCCGATGTTTCGGTACTGAGAATTCAACGTAGAAATCTACCGCGCTAACCTCTAGCCCGAGACCACCTCTCTCCATACATAAAGAGATCTTTAGTTAATCATATTTTAAATATCAGAAAGCAATGAAGTGAGAAAGAAAAATTAAAAATGTTTCAATCTTTAGGATCTATGCATCCCCTTGGAAAGCTACCAATAAGAAGTACATAGTTGCAACACCCGTTACAGTGGACTACGAGATAGAGAATATTGCAAAATATATGTCTTACATGGTCGACTATAGCTGCAGATGAAAATTGGTTTAATTAAATTCGATTGCCCTTCTGTAAATTACTTTGATTTTAGCAATATTCTTGATAAATATAACTTGTTTCATTCCATAATAAAACATTGTTTCTTATATAAAACCTTAGATTTCCCCAAAAAAGTTTTTGGTGATTAAAGGAATCCGCCTTTTTTTGATATTAAAATTTGTCAATACTATAGGTACACTGGTAGACCCTCAATATAATATGTCTTTGGCCTAAGATAATTGTTCTAGTTTGTTTTTTCACGTATAGTACAGTTTTTTGTGTTTTTGTCATAATTGATAGTCATAGTTCTAGCTTTTTCTACATTTCTATCAATCAAACTTTGCTTAAGTTGAATGAGCTTTACTTAAGCCAATAAACTGCCAAGCATCTCTAATTCATAATAAAAATTTAGACATCACAGTATCTTGTAATGTGTATTTTAGGTTGTCTAGATTTAGAATGGTAGGTCTTACTCTTTCGTAAATCACCATATATAGGTATGTTAACCGGAATAAATACCATAAATGAATGTGACAAAATATATATGACCCTCATATACTTAAATATTAATTTAGTCTACACTATCTTGTACAAATAATTACTATGTAATTTACAGTTTAAATTGCTGTTGTACGATTATGCCCATAAGAATAATCTGCAATTTTTTACATTAATAATTACATTAGTAAATTTTACAAAACCACATTTAAAAAACAACGCTAACAAATATGTATCCTATGTAGTTAAAATATTCGTGAGGTCTTCAAAGTTTATAATACTCTGGAACATAATCATTTTCGTTGAAACTAGAATTTAATAAATATCTACTTAAAAGAGCGTAGTAAATTACTACCATTTATACAAGTAAATGCTTGTAAAGCAATTTAGGCATAATAAAGAACATTACATGCACACAGAAGATATTACTCTATTCCTCATAAATTCTATACAATGAACAAAATATGTAGGTACACAATTTTCAATAAGTACGCTTTGGATATGAAACACGCTATTTATAATCATTATATTTACCAAATCGCAAAGACTGTAGTCCTATAAACGCATGCTCAGTAGTAACATCAATTGAGAAGCTTGTGTGTGTTCTGTGTTGAGAAGTATTTTAATAACAGTGAGCAACAAACAAATTGATGGTTTTGTTTATTTATTAGAGCATGGAACGAACTATACTATAAACATACAAACAGAAAACTTGAGTCCAAGAATTCCTATTCCGTATGTAACACCTACAGATGGCGCAACTTACTAAAATCAGTGTTGCCCGCGTATAACTTTGGTTAAAATTTTGCTGTTTGAAAACGCAAGACCTTACTTGAGCAGTGAGCTACCTAATAGAGGTTTCTCTTAAACACCATTATTTCTTCAACTATATTTTGTATCGATTTGTACGTAAGTAAAACTATTTAGGCCAATATAGAATCTATAAACACTTAGCACATAAACCATGCTGAAACCATTAATCGATAAGTTAAATTCAATGAGGGTTATATTAGCGAGCAGTTCACCGCAAAGGCGGTTAATACTGGAGAGCACGGTAAGAGATGGCGCTTCTGGTTACATACAATATTAATTTTAAATTTTAGCCGCTAAAGTTCGAAGTTTGTGCATCAAACTTTGAAGAAAATCTACAGCCTGAAAACTACACATTTTCCGAGTTTGTGCAGGAAACTGCATGTGGTAAAGTTGAAGACGTATTCGAGCAACTGAAAAATGATGAAATTAAGCCCGATATCATTATTGGAGTGGATACTATGGTAACATTCGATGGGAAAATGTTTGGAAAACCAAAGACTAGAGAAGAAGCTATTCATGCTATAACGAAGTACGAAAATTTCCAAGTTTTGTTGTGTTTTAATAATAATATTATTTGCTGCATACCATATTTTCTTACTCCTATAGATTAACATCTTCTGGAATACCAAATGTGGTATATACAGGCGTGGTGATAAAATACAGAAATCATTTAGAAAAGTTTACTGAAGTCACAACTGTTTATATGGGAAAGCTAACGGAACAAGAAATATTAGCATATGTTGATACTGGTGAACCTATGTGAGTTTGTTACCATTTCTAAATATCTAGCAACTAACACACTTTTTTTATTACAGGGGCAAAGCTGGCGGTTATGGGATTCAAGGCATTGCAAGCTCTTTTGTAGAGCGCATTGAAGGTGATTTTAATAACGTCATTGGTTTACCACTCTTCAGACTTACTCAAAAATTAAAACAATTAGTTCTACATAATGAAGATTAATATAAGTAAATAACTTTAGTCATTGTAACTTTAACACCTGTAAAATGTTACCAACTTAAATTTTAATAAAAAAAGCAGTTTTTAAGTGTTCTTGATATATTTTCAGGTCTTCTAACATTTACCATGCGGCAATTTTAAGATCAAACCTTCTTCCTATATAATTTAGCAAAGTTGGTTATTGTTTCAAACATACACATGAGGTAGGGTGTTTGTGTACTCTCATCAGATCTGCTAAAGTTTTAGCATTTAATTTTAGATTTACGATAAACAGTCTACATGTGTGTGTTCCATTTATGATTTTCTGGAAATACATCTTTAAACTTGTTAAAGGCTGTTTGTTTTTACCAACATATTTTCAGGTGCGCCAGCAGCTGTTTGTGCGATTCTTGTTTAGTCTAACAGATAAGCAATTCCGCCCTTGTAAACATTCAATATCCGCATAATTAATTAGCCTGCTTCATTTATACATGGTATATATATAACAAAATTAGGAATATTGACGCTAACTATACAGGGTGTGTAAATTAACGAAAAAGGTACATCTGGTCAAAAATCTTAATACTAAAATGTTGTACCATGCTTCCTGTGTTCTTAGGGACCATACATTTGGCAACCGTGCACCCAAACAGCTATTGTTGATGATGATTCTCTGGGTCGGAGCAAGCTCCTGCACTTAGACCACCAGGGCCCATTGTGCTCCCTAGGGGTTGCAAATGACTTCACTCCTTGAACAGGTCCGTCGCTTCGGCGAAGGATAGAATCCTGTTCAAGGGCGTGTCTTGAATGTCTCTTGGTTCAAGAAAGGAAGATCCAAGGTGTTTGTGTCTTAAGGCCGCTAATGCCTTGCATTTGCAGAGGACATGTTCAGAGGTTTCCTCTTGCTCTTGACATTTCCTACACTGGTTGTTTAGCACAATCCCTATAGTGTGGAGATGACTATTCAGGTGTTTATTCAGCTATTGTTACTATGTAGGGTAACTACTTATAGTAATTGTTCAAATTAAAAACCGTCTGCTTAGAAAAAGAGTTTCAATCTTCGTGGTATCGTTTACATTACTCGCTCCTGTAATTCTGGTGTAATTTCGATTACTGCCGCGTTCATGCTGTTTCTAACTCTGTCAGCGTTTGGTGGAGGCGTAACATAAACTTTTTCTTTAATAAAGCCCTAAACAAAAAAGTCTAAACGATTGAGATCTGTTGACTTGTGAATTAATTCAACTCAAAAGTAGAAACACTTCAAACTGAAACGTTTATTGAGAAAAATAGTGACAGACGACAAAATTACAAAAATTAAAAATTAACAACTGCTATACATGTATATAAATGCATACACAGCATTCTACAAAATACATAAACATGAAGTTGCTTACGATCTCCAACACTCCTCCTTAAGCAACTTCTGACGTAGGTCTTCAAATATTTTCTTACCTAACGCTTTGGTAAAAATATCAGCTACTTGCTGCTTTGTATGCACGTAGACTAGACGCACAGTCTTTCCAATATGATGATTTACAAATTTCCGACGTATTTCAATATGCTTCTTCCCTTTGGTCACCTTTCCTTCTTCAGCATTCTCAAGCATGTGAATAGCTGCCTGATTATCAATAAATAAATCAGTTGGTTCTATCGTAATACTGATTTTTAACTCATTCATTATTCTGCGAATCCAACTGACTTCCTGTACACCACTGACTGCTGCACGATATTCTGCTTCAGCTGACGAAATAGAAACGACTGACTGTTTCTGAGCCATCCAGACAATAGGACCTCCATAGTCCACCAGAATTCCACTAGTTGACATCATGTCTGACTCTGTACCACCATAGTTTGCATCTGTATAGACTTTCAGCTTTGCCTCGCCATCAAAAAAAATTCCAAAGTCCTCTGTTCCTTTGAGATATCTGAGAACACGTTCAATCATCTTCCAATGACTACTTCTAGGATCACTGACTTGGCGACTTAAGTAATTTACTGTGAAGTTTATATCTGGTCTGATATAGTTGATAAGTACAGCAGACTTCCAATAACTTCACGATATGGCTTGTCTTTGAGTGGTCTATCATTAATTTGTTTTTCCGTCAACATTCCTGGCTCAATAGGTGTTGTAACAGAATATGCGTCTTTAAAACCAAAACGAGCTAACACTTTACGTGCATATCTTTGCTGCGTCACTAATATACCATTTTCCTTTAGATGAATCTCCATTCCAAGGAATAATAACTTTCCTTCCACAGGACCCGTGCATGTCATATTGAAACTTCTTGCTAATCCAGACAGTATTTGTTTTATCATCATCTCATCTTGACTAATCAGAATTCCATCATCTACAAATATTCCAAGTATAACTGACCTGTCTTTATTATAGAAGATGCATGGATCATCATCAGTGTCTTTTAATCCTAGTCTCTTCAAGGTTTTGGTAAATGTAGCATTCCAGTCCTTTGGAGCTTGTTTCAACCCATATAAACTTCTTTTCAGACGGCAGACTCTTCCAGAATTATCATCAAAACCTTCTGGCTGCAACATGAATATTTCCTCCGATAATTTTCCATTTAAAAAAGCTGTGCTGATATCAAACGTGTGAATTTTCAGTCCTTTGTTTGCAGCATGACTCAATAATAATCTAAGACTAGCATATCTGACAACCGGAGCAAAGGTTTCATTGTAGTCAACTCCATGAACTTGATCAAAACCTCGAGCAACTACTCGTGCTTTCAAACGTCCATCTGCTTTCTCACGTAAAACCCATTTACATGTTAATGTTTTTTGACCTTTAGGTAGATCTACTAGCTCCCACACTTTCATCTGATTCAGAGCATCAATTTCATTTTGCATCGCTCTTCTCCATCCAGGATCCTTCAACGCATTTTTTACTGAAATATCTTCAACTTCACCAACCATAGCATAGTCACTATACTTTGGATGCGGCTTCATGTTCCCACGATTTCGCAAATCATATCTCAGCATTTTCTCTCGTACTTCTAAATTTGATTCCGATTCTGACTGATCACTTTCACATTTCTTGAAATACTCCTCCTGACCCTGTTCAGATTCAGATGATTCTTCGCTGTCAGCTGCTTTTTCGTCTTGATTTAATTTACTGGCCTTGCAATTTACCTCCGTATACCCTTTTTCTGGACCAACTTTCTCATCGAACAGTACATTACATGAAACTTTGACGTGTCGTTCACTTGGAAAATAAATTCTATATCCATGTTCTTCAATATCATACCCAACAAAAATTCCTTTGTTGCTCTTCCTGTCAAGTTTCTGGCGTTGATGATCTGGTACCATCATATAGCATTCACATCCAAAACTTTTCATGGATTTCAAACTAATTCGACGACCAAACCATAATTCAGCAGGTGTCTTACCTGCAACATTACTGTTTCCAGTTTGATTAATTGTGAAGACTGAATAGTTAAGTGCTTCTGCCCACAAAGACCGTTCAAGATCTTTAGCATAAATTACTGCTCTCGTTGCTTCGACCATAGTACGCATTTCTCGCTCAATTCGACCATTTTGTTGTGGTGTATAAGTAACTGATCGTTCATTAAATATCCCAAGCTGTTCAAAAATTTTCTTACTTCTGACATTTTTAATTTCTTTTCCATTATCTGACATTAAGACTTTAACTCTTCTTCCAAATTGATTTTCAACCAAGTTTAAATATATATTCAGTTTATCCACTGCTTCTGACTTTTGCTTCAGAAAATAAACTGTCCGAAAGCGACTAAAGTCATCTTTAAACAGTAGAAAATATTTAGCACCACCAAGGGATCGCTCATTCATTTCTCCTAGATCAACATGTATTCTGTCAAGAGGAGCTTTAGCAATGACATCGTTCTTTGGATGAGACACTTTATGTTGTTTTCCGTACGCACATCCTTTGCAAACATTATTATCCCAGTCATCAATATAGTGAATGTCGTTTCTCTTCAGAATGTCTTTCACATGACAAATGTTTTGATGCGCCAATCTTTCATGCCAAAATTTCAAACTTACTGCTGGTAAACCATACTCCTTCATTGAACGAAACATCATTTGAAATAATCCTCCAATCCTTCTAGCTACCAAGACAACCTTGTCTTCTTCCATGATCAGTGACTCATCTGCCATAGCTTGTTGTGTGTAGCCTTTATCAAGTACAGTTGTGACAGAAAATAGATTAAACTTAAGATCTGGGACAAATAGAACATCTCTTAATACAACAGGATACCAATGACCATCGTAAGCATGCAGCTGAACATTCCCAACTGAAATGCCTTGTAACTTTGTTGAATCTCCAATTTCTACTAAGATAGGAACATTCAAGGATCGTATATTTGTTAACCACTTTAAATTCCCAGTCAGATGATGTGTTGCACCACTGCCCATGATCCAAACTTCATGTTTATTTGATATGTTTTCAAAAAGTGTTGATGACAATGCAACTGAGACAAAAGATTTTACTCGACTCTTATCACTTGACTTCTTGGGACATTCATTTGCAAAATGATCCTTTTCATGACAGTAATTACAGTTATAATTTTTCTTGCAGTAGTCAAAATATTCAGAACATGGTTTATTAATACATTCACGCTTCCTGTGACCAGCTTTACCACATTTAAAACATTTATTGAACTGACCTGACTGTCTATACTGACTAGAACCTGAATTATCTGGCTCCTTCCTTATTATCTGACTTCTCTTATGCTGGTTCTTCCTGAATTTTTCTGATTTCCCAACTAGTGCATTTCTGACATTTTCTGAGTCACGACCTTGAAGTCTTATTTTTTCTTGCTGAAGACGATCACGCAAGTTTTGAAGAGTTTTCTCTGCTTCTGCAACTGATTCCCAAGCAGCATGAAAAAAATCAAATTTTGCAGGCAGAGAGTGTAAAATTCTCGACATTATCCAACTGTCCTTAATTTCTTCACCTTTTGAACGTAATTCCTGGCCCAGCCCATCTATTTGGAGACAATTATCTGCAATAGACTTTAATTCATCATACTTGTAACTAAAAAATTGTTGTTGTAACATTGCTGTGGACTTCTGACTTTTCTGGCCATAAAGCTGCTCCAGTCTATTCATCATTTCTGCTGCAGACTTGCATGTTGTAATTTTTAACGCGATTTTCTCATCAACATTCAAACCAATGATTGCTTGAGCTTCTATGTCCTTCTTGATCCATTCTCTTTGTCCTCCATCCGTGATGAAAGGCTTTGGTAGTTCACCAGTAACAATATTCAGCAACTCCTTCATTCTCAGCAACAAATTTAACTTGAAACTCCAGGACACATAGTTCGACTTTCCATTCCCTTCCGCAGACACGACTAACTTCTCTAGACTTAATTTTGTATCCATTTTACTACTGAAAGTTAAATTAATTCTTTTTCGAGCTTACTGGGCACCATAACCTGTTGACTTGTGAATTAATTCAACTCAAAAGTAGAAACACTTCAAACTGAAACGTTTATTGAGAAAAATATTGACAGACGACAAAATTACAAAAATTAAAAATTAACAACTGCTATACATGTATATAAATGCATACACAGCATTCTACAAAATACATAAACATGAAGTTGCTTACGATCTCCAACAAGATCAGATAATTTCGTGGGCCATAAAATGAGACTGCCGCGACCAATCCATGTGTGTGGGAAGTATTCCTCCAACCACTCTCTTACATTACTGGCAAAATAAGCAAGAGCTTCATCAAGCATGTATATCATGTTAGATAGTATATTCAACAGCAATTCATGAATAACTTGTCCCAAAACATTGACGTATACATAGGTATCAAGACGATTTGGTAGGTAGATTGACCCAACAACCCTTTGGTTTATTATACCCGGCGCGGCGATACATTAACGGAGCTTTCCTCAGCCCAATAGTGAGTATTATTAGTGCATTATACACGACGCTATAATGGATGCTGTTATTAGATACCGAGGATAACAGTTGCAACACGAGGGAGCGAAGGGACCGAGTTTTGATTTATCCGAGGAAATAATAGCCATTATAGCGAGTGCTATACTGTACTTTGTCCACGAGTACTAAATAATAACAATTTAAATGACGATGCAACTATATATACACTATTCACGATTGATTTGCCATCCAGCAGGCTGTGTTTTTTTTTTCTTAAGTTGCCTTTCTGAAATTTTATTTGATTGATTTCTAGCAATGTCAAAATGAAATTGCCCTGTTGCCAGCTCTAGAGTCCCCTACTTTTCTAAAATAATCTAATAAGTTTAGAATTAATAAAACACATAATATGCAAATGCAAATTGTGAAAGCTTTCAACCATTATAAAAGAAATAGGCCAGACTTCACACGATTTACGATTATAAATCGATTAATTGATATATTTGGGGTAAGCATGTATTATTTCTTAAATATGCAATTGCAAATTACTTATAATTTTAGGTGTCTGAGCGTTCTATAAGGGACATTTTATCACAAGGACAGGACTTTTTGAAATCTTCCATTTGTAGTATACGCGCTAAGACGGACGTTTTCTTAAATTACACGTTTAGAAAAGATTTGCAACGACAAATTTGGCAGTATCA
>JABXWE010009908.1:0-22041 GCA_014611495.1 Limonius californicus
TAATGGTCGTCTATTATTGATAATATTCTAACTATAATTAGAGCATATAGCATATAGCATAGAGTATATCGTACTGCCGACCTTCGCACCTTACCTCAGTATACCTAACCAGTCATTGCCTTTGGTGATGGTGGTCTTATGGTATGGGCTGGAATTTCTTTAGGGTGGCGTACTACATATCTTTAATGCTACACTCATGGGCCAACGTAATGCCCAAGAGATCATTATGGATCATGTTATGAACCGTCGCAACGTTGTTTGACGGGAATATTTTGTTTTTCTTGACGACAACGCAAGGCCGCTCGGGTGGTTTTAGAGATGCTTCGACATGAGAAAATAAACTGTCTTGCTCTTCCTCCGCTATCTCCAGACCTCAACCCTATCTAACATGCATGGAACCTTTTGCAGAGACAGCTGGAACATCATAATCCAAGACCTATTACTGTGCAACAGCTGAGAGATGTACTGCCGACACTGTGACATCAAATTCCACAAGAACGTATTGATAATTGCATTGAGAGTATCCCAGCAGCGTACAGAGCAGTTATTACTACCAGAGGAGGTGCCACGCGGTATTAGAATTTAATAAATTTAAGTTAGGTAAAAGGAGACAATAACGATTTTCATTATAATATTGTAGTTTAAACGTACGTTTATTGTAATTTTCATGTTCATTACTAAAAAGACGCTACATTTTGTTGTTTTGGTAGTTTTTTTTTCTAAATGCAATTGGTGTTGCCTTTAAGTTTCTTACACTGCAACATCCCTATTCATTTTTGAACAGTGTATTTTAAAATCACCTTAAAATAGATTTTAGTTACACCATCTATCAATTGAAAATGTGGTTGTTCTATTAAAAAATAGGCTTGTATGCAATCATATATACGTATAAATAAAAATTAAAGTTAGAAACAAATAGATCTGTTAAAACCGACGATACAATCCCAATAGTCACTATATCAACGCCTAGATAAGAGTAAAACAAATAGTTATTATAAATTGACAATTTGTAAATACAATATCGAAACCAATTAAAGCAAATAAGGAAATAAGATAAGATTGTATTTCCTCAACAAATGCTGAGGATTGGATATTGACGACCAGTTGGGTTCAGTAGAAACAAATGGGAGACAATGATGGTACTTCGAAGAATAATAGACAGGATGGCTGCAAAAAATAAACAAATATCCATAGCTTATGCTGATCCAGAAAAGGCATTGGACAGAGCAAGTTGGAGAAAAATGAAGTAAGAATAGAAACAAAAGTAGGAACAATTATACATAGTATATACCTTACAGATACCAAACAGCGATTCTATTATATGAGAGGGAACGAGAAGTAGCGCAAATTAGAAATTAGGTTTTAGACAAGATTGTCTCTTGTCACCATTACTGTTCAATGTGTACATACAAAAAGTTATAGAAGAACTGAGAGAAAGGAGAAACTCAGAAATAAAAACACATGGAAACAAGAGTGACTCAATTACATACGTCGGGGACATAGCTTTATTGCCCGAAACAGAAGGAGCAATATGGACAAGCTATTTGTAGTGAAATACGAGGCTTGTTCATCTGAAACCCATCTTTGAACAACTTAGCCTTGAAAACAAATGTAATAACTCAAATGACGTTTGTTAATGTTAGTAGTGTTTGTAAGCAATACATTAATAAGTTTCAGGCGTTTGAATTTGATTCCGACTTTTAAAATTTCTATTTGGAAATGGCGTTTGTTGCTGAAAATCCGCCCAAGTTTGATCAGCGTGCGATCCTACAATTTGTATGCGCTGAGGGTGTGCAGCCATTGCAGAATCATACGCGAATACAAGCAGCGTATGGAATGTTGCGTACCTAACTGTAAAGGAATGGTGCCGAAAGTTTAAGAATGGAAAAGAGGGGACTATGGGTGAGCCGCGACCAGGTGCACAGTGTACTGCAATAACAGAAAGCAATATGGCTTGTGTGCAAGGCCTTATTAGAGAAAGTCGTCGAATATCAATTATAGAAATGTCAGAGATGTTGGTGTGAGTTTAGGATCTGTCCACAGTTTTGTTCGTAATCTGGGTTGCAGCAAAATCTGTTCGCAATGGACTCCTCGTCTTTTTTTCTAATGAACAAAAATGCTTGCGAATGGGTTTAACTCTGCAACACCTCTCAGACTATAGGCAAAATGGTGATTACTTTCTTCTGTCGATAGTTGCTGGTGACGAAACTGGGTGCCATTACTACGAGCCATGCAGTAGGTTATCGTCGATGCAGTGGAAGCATTCAAATTCACCACCACCGAAGAAGTTTAAAGCACAACCTTCTATAGGCAAGGAGATGTTAACATTGGAGTAAATGTCAATGCAAATCTGTACAATGAAACTTTGAGCAAGCTTCATCAAGCAATAAGACGGAAACGTTATACGTGGGGTCATTTTGCTGCACGACAGTGCTAGGCCTCATGTTGCTAATGTAGTAAAAGAAAATCTTCAACGAATGAAATAGATGGTTTTAGAGCAATCACATTATAGTTCGGATCTATTGCCTTGCGATTTTCATATTTTTGGACTGCTGAAAAAAGCGTTAAAAGGTCGTCATTTTAAGTCTGGCGTTGAAGTACAGATAGCTGCGGAGGGCTTCTTCAATCAGGAGCCACAATAATTCTATGAGCAGGGTATACGTCGGTTAGTAAAACAGTGGGATAGGTGCCTTAACTATGACGGTAATTATTTGTAATTAAATTGTTGAATACATTTTTTATAAAGCAAAGATGGGTTTCAATTGAACACCCCTCATATAATACAAAAATGAACCAAAAGAAAGCAAAAGTGATGGTGTCTGAAATACCGGACAAGATATATCTTGTCTATCTATAGATAATAATAGCATAGAAACTGAAACGACAAAAGAAACCAACAAATTTTCATAATTACGAAAGACAAAAGAAGTAGGAAAGAAAACAATAACAGGATAAGCCGAAGCAAATATTCACACTTAATAACATCTCTTTAGAGACCAGAAATAGTTGATTTAGACATACATAACATTTGAAATGTGGTCCTGCAGAAGGGCTCTAACCATTAGCTGAATACAGAAAAATCAATGATGAAGTATTAGCACTACTGGGAGCAGGATAGAAAGTATGAAAACATATAAAAAAAAAGAAGAGACCAAATAATGGGACATGTACTACGAATAGAAGGGTTAGTAAAAACAATCATAGAAAGAAAAGTACAAGGAAGAAACCTGCAAGGAAGGCCTTGTTTGCAATATATCAAACATATACAGCAAACTCTCGATTATCCGGGTTAATCACCGGATAAATGTGTACGGAGAACTGAAAAACACGGATAATACGAATTTTGTTTTTACTGAAAAAATTACCTTCGTATATACAGGGTACTTCACCGTGAGTGGCCTATTAGGCGTTTTCGCGAAACTACAAGCAATATGAGACTGAAAATTTATGCACAGGGGTTTTCCGGATTGATCTGTTGAATGAAAATAATGCCACTTATTTGACACTTCCGGTTACACCGGAAATCGGTATCAACTTCGTTATTTTAAGTGGCATGCTATATATTGTATGCCGGAATCAAATTCTATTCATTATTTTAAGGTAACTTTCAATAGCATTCCCTATATCAAAAATTAATAGTTTTTGAGATATTTCGTTTTGAATGAAATCTCATGCCAAAACTAACCCATAGTTAAAAATTAATAACCTCCGCTATGGTAAATTCCAAAAACCAATTTTTTCCCATATGTTTATGGATGGAGCATATTTGAGCACCAACTACAAATGCGCCAAAATGTACAGGGTGTTCAGAAATGTGAGTCGAATTTTGACAACTGCGACCTCTATTAAGTCGCTTATTTTAAATGGAACATACTGTATTTTATAATCTCATTCGATTCCTTTTTTGATTACCTTTCAACCAATGTAGGCATTCCCTATAGCTAGATTGTACGGTTTTTGAGTTATTTAAAGTTATTTAGAAAGCTGATTATAATTATAGCAATATCGTGTATAGTGTGCCATGAAAAATAAACAAATGTTAGTCCTGTCATTAGAAAATTAAATAATTCCCTAATAGTGTCAACGTGTTGTTATAAATATGCAAAATAATTATTCTAATGCAGATTACTTAAACTTGTTATATTTACATGGAAAATGCAATAGAATTCTTAGTAGAACGTGCAGAAGGTTCAACGAATTAAATCCACCTATGAGTGAAAAGAAATTCAGAAACATTGAAGCAAATTTTCTAGAGTTTGGCACTTTTAAAGCCACAAAAATAAATCCCAGTCCAGTTACTGGAAACGAAGAAAACGAAATAACTGTCCTAGCATATTTCGAAGCATATCCACAGGCATCCATTTACACCGCAGTACATGACATAGGTATTCCTTATACCTCTACAGAAAGAATTTTGTGGAAGCATAAAATGCACGACTATAAGTTCACTACGGTACAAGCTCTGCATCCAGAAGATCCTGGTAATAGAATTCAATTGTGTGACATGATTTTAATTCGCAGTCAAGAAGAAAATGATTTTTTAAAAAAATTATCTGGACAGATGATGAGTCGAAGTTTTCACGCGAATATTTAACAGACGTAACCACCATATCTGGGCAAATAAGAACCCTCACGCAATAAGGGAAAGACGATATCAGAAAAAAATTAGTTTTAATGTATTTTGTTTATTAAAAGACAATAAGTTGATTTACCATATTTATGATGGCACCTTAACTTCTCAACGTTATGTAGAGATACTAAGGACAATGGTTACCGAATTTTTGGACGATTTAGCAGTACCAGATTATGCAAGATGTTGGTATCAACTAGACGGAGGTCCTCCTCACTCTACACGAGAGGTATCAAACATATTAGACGATATCTTTGAAGAGAGGTGGATTGGACGACGCGGCCCCTGGTTATGGCCCGCTAGAAATCCAGATCCCACCCCACTTAATTTTTATTTGTGGGGAAACATTAAAAACAAAGTGTATGATACACCTGTAAATACACAAAAAGAATTGGAAATGAAAGTAAGAAGGGCGTTCGAAGAACTAGACGCGAATGAAATTAGGCGAACAACCACTAACGGTGTTATAACCAGAGTCTTAAATTGTTTACATGGTAATGGGCAGCATTTCGAGCAGTACTAGTTTATCAGCTTTTATAATATTTCTGTCGGTATTTCTTGTTATGTTCAATATCTTTAAAATCTAATTAACAATTTTCTTATTTTAATGAACATGCTCAACGTTGACGTGAATTATTTTTATTTCTGAATTATTGTTTTTGTTAAATTTGTTGTATATATTAAAATTTATTCAAATTTCACACTGTATTTTTATGCTGCTTTCTATAGCTGTACTTTGGTGCCAGAAAAAGTAACAGTTCATGTATTTTTCTTTCGTCCTTAGTTAGTTTTAGATCACCACCTTCTGGGTGATGGTTAATATTAAATTATTAAAAAAATATGTTTGTTCTCCATGGTACACTATACTCGATATTGAGTTTAATTGCACCTTTTTCTAAATAACTTTAAATAACTCAAAAACCGTACAATCTAGCTATAGGGAATGCCTACATTGGTTGAAAGGTAATCAAAAACGGAATCGAATAAGATTATAAAATACAGCATGTTCCATTTAAAATAAGCGACTTAATAGAGGTCGCAGTTGTCAAAATTCGACTCACATTTCTGAACACCCTGTACATTTTGGCGCATTTGTAGTTGGTGCTCACATAAACTCCATCTCTTATAAACATATGGGAAAAAAATTGGTTTTTGGAATTTACCATAGCGGAGGTTATTAATTTTTAACTATGGGTTAGTGTTGGCATGAGATTTCATTCAAAACGAAATATCTCAAAAACTATTAATTTTTGAAATAGGGAATGCTATTGAAAGTTACCTTAAAATAATGAATACAATTCGATTCCGGCATAAAATATATAGCATGCCATTTAAAATATCGAAGTTGATACAGACTTCCGGTGTAACCGGAAGTGTCACATAAGTGGCATTATTTTCATTAAAGAGTTCAATCCGGAAAACCCCTGTACATAAATTTTCAGTCTCGTATTACTTCTAGTTTCGCGAAAACGTCTAATAGGCCACTCACGGTGAAGTACCCTGTATATATATATATATACATATACACACACATAAACCTATTTTGTTTGATGACTACTACACTCTCACCTAGTGAGAGTGTTACGGTCAAGTCTCATAAGGTTTGCATCGCTCATAAGAACCGGTACTAACTCTCACCGTGAGACGCTCTATAGTTATCAAACAAAATAGGTATGTATATATATATATATATATATATATATATATATAACGTTGCCAAATGTAAGCACCTGAATGGCACGATAAATTTGATTAGATGAAGTAAATCCAGATAAGAATGTCCAGTTAACGCGTTAAACGCTTCGTTTAACAAAAGGCGGATCACGTGATGATTAACAGATGCTAGGGATCTTCAGAGCAATTTTAAGTAGAAGCTTTGCAACACTTGTGTCCATAAAAACGTGTACTACACTCTCACCGTGAGACGCTCTATAGATAGGTAGCTCCTCTAGTATTCTTTGTACTTTTCAATATTTCAAAAGCTAACTGTATATACTTAACCTTCTACTAGGGAAACACCTCTAGGATGATTTTCGTTTGCGGCGTTAATATAAAAGGAAATCGCAGTTTTTTAAATCCAATTTTAAAAAGCATCATTTCTCACCAGATAAGCGAATTTTCAGAAAGATTGTGTCATCACACGTCATCTAAGTATTATGGGTATAATTTTCTGATTCGCAAATACCAATACATGTGCAGATTGTTATACATACTAGTAGACGTAAAATCACTTGCTGCATGGCGAATTTTTAAGTTTTACGTAGCAAAATAAAAAAAGCGCCGCACTTTTCGTTTATAAATACACGGAGGATGTTTTTCGGATTGCATTCAAATCACGCAGGCAGGTCCGCAATTTCGAAGATACAACGTACAATGCCCTAGTAAAACATTCCCCTGGAGGTGAAAATAAAAATAGCCCCTTGTTTGAGGCGAGTTTTTGCTGGCGAAACTTCATTACCACTTGGGTCCGTAACCGTGTCTATTGTTTGTTAATGACTATAGCGAAGGCCGGAAGCGCGGACGTGCCGCGACGTTGTTTGCACCCTCGGCATCCAGTCGAGTACAAAATGAACCCACCAGATGTGACAAAATTATTGTAGGTTCTCTATCTGCCATTATCTAGAATGGACGTCGTATCTTATGCAAACTGGAAGAGCTTATCGAGTCCGGAATAATAACAACGCAAAGGAATTGAATATGAAACCAGACGGCTGCCGCTGTTGCTGCGAACGAACAAGAGACCGCCTCCTTCTGCTTCCACGCAGATTAGAGCAAATTTTGGTATTTTAAAGAAAATTACTGACGGCGGCCTTTCTTGTCTGCATGCGAACGAGATGGTGTCTGAAAGATTAGGCTCTGGTCAGAGGTTTCCATCGTACAGTACATGTCAGCGGCATCAGATATCTCATTCACAAAATGTAGAAGCTGTGAAGGGAGAAAGTGATTAATGGTATTAGATGTTCCTTGCTTGCTTGCTTTTGCCGGCCATGTTGAAAGTGTAGAGGCCACACGTGGTGATTGTCACCTGTCATTCAGACAACTCCACCCCCCTTTGTCCGCATAATCCATTTTCCCGGCTTCGGCCCCATAAAATCTGGATCATTTGTCAATTACTTTTATTGTATACGCGATCGACTAGCTGGTTATTGTAATTATAAACTCCGACATTTAATTATCGTGGTCGCAGAAAGTTAACGAAATAATGTTATATTTTGCGTTTCGCCACTGTCGCTCATTATTAAAACTTTGATTTTTAATTTAAAAGTATCTTTTTATTTGAAATTTATTATTTGCAGGGAAATTATCGAAACTCGAACCATAGACAAATTACACTAATTATATAATAGGTTTTCAAATTATGAATTTGCTCATCAATGCGTCGCAACCTTTGCGTAAATGGCAAACATTAGAAAACATTTTTTTCTACTTACCATACAAAATGAAACAAGTAGTGACATTAAGCAGAATATGTTGGAACGAAATGCACAAATCAATATTTCGTTATTAAAAACACCCTCGTTTAAATCACCTTCTTCCACTTGGTAGAAGAGGTTACAAAAATCTTTTCTTTGGAGTGTGGCATATCTTGCAAAAGTAGCAAGACTACTGTCTCATATGACATAGTGCAGTCAAAATGCTGTTTAACAAAGCCCCATTATAATTCTTGACTAACTGAGGCCATGCGTTACGTCTTTTACTTTCGTTGCACCTTATGTAATGAACGCGTAAAGGTAGGGTATATTTTATTGCGTGATTTTAGAGTAGCCACAAAGTTTATAAAGTGGCAGGAATGTTGAATTAATACATACACAGGGTGGCAAATTCATCGAACTTTCGCATGGTATGTTTTTGATATCACTTGCAATTTAAAATTTTTTGGGTGAAAGACACCCAAATTTTGGAATTGTAGATAGGTGAACAGAAACAGTCGCATTACATCTGTTTGGTTTTCAGTGGGGAACCCTGTAGAGTGTAGATAATAATTATGTTCCATCAGTCAACACCTAAACACCCAAGTCGTTATGGATCCGTAACAGCTTAGGACTCCAAGGCACAATTACAATTTTTAAAATTACCCGAACACGCTTCAGTCTTTGATGTCCAACTTAAGTATTATTGGATTTACAATTACGTTACTAGTTTTAGTACGCGTGCATAAAACTTTAACAACAGTCAAATTGTTTCTCAAGACTCTTATATTGTTTTTGTCTTAGGAGATAAAGATTGGTGATGCATTCGTTACCCTCTTCCAGGGTTGAACAGAGATTACTGCCAACCTTTTTTTGTCGGAAATCTGTGGTGCACAAACATATCAAAATTCAGAAAATATCCAGAGTGTTTTTGGGATGAAATCGGATGCTTTCTTGCTCGGCAATTTATCGCACGTGAGGCTAGATGCCAAGAACCGAGTTGGTACATTGTCTGAGCAGATGAGAGGATTTAGGGCTCAACGCAGTTGCCAATATATTATTTTTATTCTGTGGATTTCACAAGTCGAGTGTCGGAGAGATAGAGAGCAGTATATCTGGATTTTCAGGAAGGTAAGGGTTTGGTTTTATTGGGTTTATGGAGGAAGAGGCGCGCCCGGGGCCACAGGGATTCAAAACCGAACTATTTCCAAGCCCGACCGTGAATTGTATCTAATCACGGGCTGCAGCTAATACCGACGTAGGGTTTGGGTACAGGGGCGGAATGCGCCGCAGATTACGCTATCCGCGAGGCCGGATGCCGCCCCCGTATCGGTGCACAAAATACACCGGATACCATAACGCGACACGGACACTCCGTATACAACGCCGTAATGCAGTTGATACGCTTAAGATATCTACAAGTGGGAAAAGGATTTAAAAAAAAATACGATTATATTACATTCGCGAGCTATACAAAACGTTGCAAATACTTACATTGCTTCTAACAAACATGTTAGTTAATTGCTTTTAAACAATGTACAACATTATGTAGCACGTCCTTTCTTTATTTGGCTAAGATTGGTGCGACTGTTAGCAGTCCAACGTAACGTTAAAGTCTTTCAACTGTAAATTACGTTGTCTAGCCTCAAAAATCGGGGGCTGAACACACATTCATAGACGTGACAATCACTACAAAGGTGTTTTCCACTTAGACGCCTTAGCATTATATGTTGGGTCATTTAAAACACCTCGATACTATTTATATAAACAAACTGTACTATTGGCAATAAATGTTCTTATTGTCATTGGGACGCTTGTAATAATAACGATAATGGCGAGGCTACACCCCATGAAGGGGTTTGGCCTGCAAGGCGGAAGGTCAGAGTTCTCCTATCCCAGTTGGCGCGAGACAAATTCATGACATGTGGTAGTATGGTGCGCATCACGCATTGGAAACCGCATTATTACCCCGTGTTCATTCTAACACAGGTAGGTACCCAGTTATTTAAAGCGACTGGGTAGGCCCCCAGTCAGCCATCGAATCGGGTATTTTAATTCCCGACTTCCGCACCGGAGCCCAGTGCTCTAACCACTGGACCACGTTGGCACTCATAGTAAGTTTAATATAAAAAAACATTTAATAATGTTAATTGTTTTGAAAATTAAACATTTAATAGACTTTAACATATTTCAACATTAAACATGACAAGGCAAAAATTACAGATAAAGTTCCATAATAGGACAGTCAAACCTCTTTATGTCGAAGTGTACGGACCAAAAGTAATATTTGACTTTTCAAATTAATAACATAGTTGGTTTTGGTTTCTATGTTTAAAATTTTCGTAACATTTGTGTATTAATCGTAGAGATTCAAATAGTTCTTTGTGTGCATTGGGCATACAACAGAGAAAATTAAGCAAGCTGTAACTAAAATAGGAGCGTGGTCTTCACACCAAAACATGATAAAAAGAGTATAGAAACATGGGTCTGAAAATGCTTCGTTACGGAGTTACAGCCTTCTAAAGTGAGACTTGTCCGATCACCTTTCTGCATATAAATATGGTAAAGTGGGTCACTTGTATTATAATTTTATGTGCATACGTTGCTTATTAAAGCTGCAGTTCAGAGCTCAGTTTCATTTTAATAACTGCAGAAGCGTCTCAAGTGGGAGGATCTTGCACTAATTTTTAAAATATCATTTACATTAGTGTCTTTTTCTTCTTTTTGGCAAAATAGATTCAGTACAACAAGAAAATAAAAAAAAGCACATATAAACATTTTACCGCCAATGCTTAGTTTGTAAGGTACAACTGATTCATAGGAAAACAGAGTTTCCAGATTTCATATTTCCAGCTAGTTTAAAATAAAATACTTCTCATTTAAACCTTAGTTTACAGTTTGCACCAACTAAGTAAAGCAAGGAGTCAATGGGACACTTCGTAAGTGGAAATAATTTGCTGGACATCGAGAACTCTTAAGTGGTATATTTAATTTGCAAGACATTCTATTATTTTTGAACTTCCCGGCTTTATTCTTAGATAGAGGATATTGGTTAGATCCAACCTACTGCCGTGTGTTGCGATCAAGAAGAAAGAGAGAACCTACAGCTACGGTGTCGAAACATAGCATGAACTGTATATTCAGAGAGGTTTTACTAGGATAAACTGGATGTTTGAAGACAAGTTAAACCCCGCTTAACTCCCAAAGAACATCAAACATCACACCTAAGGTTGGTAGTTATCCAAAGGCTTCCTATCGAGTGGTTCCATTTTTGAAAGGACTTCAGAGCGTGTACCTGGTCGCTTGTTAGCAGTTTCTATAAGAGACTGCTAACCAATTGGTAAAATTCTTATAAAAATCTTCCTTCTGTTTACAAACGTAGAGTGTAAGGGCAATTACAAGTAATAATCAGATTTGATTACTATTTTTATTACCAACTTGTCAATCTCCTATATACAAAAGTATATTGTAAATGGGGGGCATAAGATATTTTTAATAATAAAAGGATTTATTTACTACCACCGCATAGAGATGTAAACCGAGGAATATTTTCAGTATAAACGTTGCCAACGAAATGATATTTTAAATAATAAGAAAACTAATGTTTTTACTAGCTTCTTGTAAAGATTTTATTTTCGCATGCATAGCATCAATGGGGGGATATTTTCAAACAATAAAGATGTTTACTCGTCCAGCCAAGTCTGGTTCGAAAAGATACGATAAATAACCAGACGTTGTAGACGCGAAAACAGGAGCATTGCAAGTGTCAGATGCAGAATATGCAATTCCGTTCCAGACTAGAGAGAACTAGCATAAACAACCCCAAATTTATCTTAGGTGTAATTGTAAAATACTCAACAGACATGCATCTTCCCTCGGCTGACCGCGATGCACATGCTTTATAAAGTGTATTAAGCTACTGCACCAGCCAGTGCAATGTAAACAGGAGCGGGAGAATTGGATTATAGGACGTAAGAGGTTTCATGGTACGAGCTGTAATGATAGTTTACAGTTGCGGGGTCTCGTTTTGCTCTTCTTATTATTCTAAGAACGATTTCCGCGCGGATAACCGCGAAATGCGATTTATAAACACGTTATTGCATTATAAGGGAATCGTATTTTTCTACACGTATCCTGCCACATATTTTTTGGAAGTACAAAATAGCAAATCTCGAAATCAGCTACAGCAGCACGTAGCCGGGTCATGTACTAAAGTTAGAGAACATTGATAAATGTTCGTTCTCTATCCGCGGCAAACTTGAAATTGATGGCAGTTGAATGTTTGAGATTCGGGTAACTAACGACCATTTCATGGCAGATAGTTTTGAAAAATAAAGCCTTCTTCGCGTTGTCGAACCTAATCTCGACGTTATGACGCGGCGGGAACAATTCCCTAAGCTTTTGGGGCGCAAGTAAAATTACATTTAACGTAAATGTTTAAAACATGAACAGCGAGCAGCAGTCTTTGCATAAAATTCCTAAGCGATTTCTATAAAAATGCCGTTTGTAGAAATGAAATTCTTTGGTCCGAGACGAGATAGAACGTCTACCACACTTGCATTCCGCTATGCATAAAGTGACATTCCTGGCTTACAAAAGCATTTTCGGAAAAAAGTGTCACCGTTTCTGTGTTTCCAGTAGCGAAGTAATTTATTTCTTGACTGGCAGCGCGTGGAATTCTTTTCATAAACAAATTTGTTTGCAAATTCGCTACCAAAATGGTACACATATTTCCCTCTGCGTTCCTGTACCACGTCAGAAAGAGTCTCCAAGTATGTAATAACTTAGTCTATGACGGATTAGGCAAAGGTTTTCCCAAAGCTCTTTCAAGCACAAAGTTGCGTCTCTAAGCTCGCCGCGAAAGCAAGAGAAGCAGCATATCAAATGCAAGCCACATAACTGCATCTTATACTTCTGAAGAATGTTTTATTCCTTCTCTCCGAGACATTCGGTGTCTGTGCGGATAAAAGGATCAAAGTAAAAACTTCTAAAAGTTTTATGTGTTTTGCGACTTGGGCTACGCGCGGAATACCTATTTCAAAAGTTTCCGCCTCGCCAACAATTACTGTACAACCGGGAATTGTTTTCGATACTTTTTGGAATAAAAAAATGAGTGGAAAATATTTTAAATCTGTTTACCATTACGATATCTTTTCGCGACTCGACGAGATGCGCAAATTGAAAAAGTTACAAGCAATTCGAGTTCCGGATCAAACAAATTTGTTTAATAGCTTGCTTTTGTGGATTGTAATCCATTCACCTGTCGGGTTTCTTTTTTTTTGTTTGTTTCTACTGGCCTTTACTTCTATATATGCGCTTGTGGGTCATTCCCAATTGGATTTAAACATTTGAATAAATACAAAACAGGTATGTATGACCGACACTAACCAGACACTAGCTAATTTTAATAAAAAGAGGCTGTTACCTATATCACGTACTGATAAAATTTAATAAAACCAATGTCGATTTCCATAAAATTTAATATAGGAACTTAGAAAATTGTAAACGTTTTCGGATTATCTAATTCCATCTTCAGACCAAAACATCAAGCACAAAGTACTTGGTGTTTTGGTCTGAAGATGGATTATAGATAATTCGAAAACGTTTACAATTTTCTAAGTTCCTATATTAAATTTTGTGGGAATCGACATTGGTTTTATTATATTTTATTCAACCTATCCCACTATGAGACCCTTGGACGTCAACGAATGTAACACGTAATGAGTTAATTTTTAGTAAGCGTATAACATTAAAATTACGCAAACATGTTAATTATAAATATACGTTGTTCGAATATTAGACACGACTAATAAAAAAAATTTTCAGTTATATCTTTCCATATTAATATTTCTTTTTGCAATATAAAATTAGTATTTCTAGCGCTTTTAAAACACAGATGTTTTTCCCAAAAGTTAGTAGTGATTGGACAGTGCAGAAGTAAAGAGGTTAAATAGTGAAGACCGAGTTGACTGGAGGCGTTTGTAGTGCCGTGTGCTTCAAAGTTATTATTCGAGCCGTGCATTAATTTATTGTTACATTTGTATATTTATATTTTAGCTATTATTAAATGTGCATTCTCAGCAATAAGACTGTGTACATAAATAAATACTGAACGATAAGGTCCTAATTGGTAGAAACACTTCTGTGATTCTGCTTTAATATTAGATCTGTGTGTTCCTATTTTATTGTTAGTGTTCTCAGTAATATTAATTGCGCGTAATTCCATATTTAGGTGAGTTTCTGTTTTTTTTTCTTTTTTTTTCCATTCACATTACCGCCCCCCCCCGCGGGGGGTGCGGGCGTCCTTTACACATTAACCATTCAAGCAACATGCAGCCTAAACTTAAGAGGGTCGACTCCACTCGAAATTTCCTATAAAACAGCTTTACTTCAAATCGGTGTTACTAATTGCAAAACGATTTTCAAACCGAAAAAAATTGAGCGCATTCTAGAAAGATTGCTTTAGGTCCGTACTTTGCAAAGTTTTGTATAAAATTAACCAATCGGCCAAAAAAAATTACAAACTATCTACTTTTTTGAAAAAATAGGGTTACTTCGTATTCTTTTTTTGAAAAAATCGAGACATATTTATAAAATGTTGCAATATACGTTTATAGAGTAGAAGTACATCTTTTAGCTACGATTTTTTATTTAATAATTTACAGTTTCCAAGTTAATTAATAACCGATTCAAAATTTACAATTTTTATACTGTTTATGTTACTAGGGATTACTGTCGAAGTTTAAGTCCAACAGTATTGTGTTGGCTTATAATCTCATAATACCTGCATTTCAATTACAGAAAAAGGTAAACAGTGTTTAGTTAGAGAGAGACCACTTCGTTGGTTGGAGTCGGCCCTCTTAACTAAGTGAAATACGGTCGACGGGGTTTAACATCGCGGCCGATTGAGCCGCATTTCACTGTGATTTCGACTGACAGCGCGTGTTCCCACTACCCATCGAGGTCCCCGAGTTTTTATGTTTCTAATTTATATAAAAATTGTGTACTGGTACATTATTATTCGAGCTGTGTGGTTGTGTGTTTCTACTATATTATTAAAGCTGCGTGTTCCTATTTTATCATTAGGGATATGTACTGAGTAATGTTCATGTACGTACCTAACTATATACTGACCTAATGCTCTTAATTTCTTGTAAAATTTATTTACATCTAATTTATTATTAGAGCTGGGTGTTTAGTAATGGTGCTGTGTGTAGCTGATTATATATTGACTCCCGAGCTTCGAAGTTGTTATTTGAGCTGTGTGTGGTTGTGTATCTATGTGACCCCTAGGGAGCTGTATACCCGTTCCGAATGGTTATTAGGTAATCTAGTGTCTCTGATTGGGCAGTCAATTCTTTTAAAGAGCTGATTTATTCGTGATATCGCTGACAGGGTTTCTGTAACTAAACGTCTCGTATAATTTCTAATTAGTCAATAAATGTTGGAGGTGATTTACGTGTACAACTTTTAATCGTATGCAATGCTCTAGGGAATAAGCGTTCTTTGGAATGAGTTAATGGCGGTTATCCTCGCAGAAGGATGGAATTTCGAACATTTACTCTAACTTGTACTTTTTTAGTATTCGCATAGAACTTTTAAATAGATTATTTTCGGACACGTGTTTGTTAAAAGTGTTTTTCACTTACTTGATCCCCCAACAAGCTGAGGAAATTTAGCCCCATTATAATTGTAGAGCAAATCGTTCTGAAGCAATCTGCGCAACTGCTATTAATGATCTTGGATTGTGTTATGTTATTCTTAGATATAGTTTTATTGTTAATTTTAGCAGAAGCACTCCAAAGTTTTGTGGTTTTGAAGACCTAATATAGACTAAGTTTTTATTGATGGGGATAGGATTTTATCCTGTTTAAATTACAAAAAAGGCAATAAACAATACAAAGTTATAAAATCATCTCTTCGGGCTTAGACCGCGTCGTCGTGGAACCGAATGATGCTGGCGTTTTGCTAACCGTAACAGACAGTAATATCAAAGCGTATCAACACTGTCACGTTGTTCAATATAACGTTTCCATCTTGAATCTTCGCGTAAACTCTAAACGTATTGGAAAACAGATATGTTGGAGATAGGCAACGCCATTTGCTTATTTTAATTATAGTAATTGAGCTCACATTAATGAAAAGCTTGGTATAACATTATTGAACAAATAATTCATGATGTGATCGCATAATTAAATAAATGTTAGCAAAAAATATCAATCTTTATAGTAATAAATAATGATAAATACATAAATCTAAATTATTATATGTTGGAGGTACATTGAAATATTGTAAGACAGCTGGAATAGAAACAACTTATTTGGACAGCAACTCTTGTTTGGGTTTTATTGTTAGTTCGAGGAACTGTATTCAGATCCAATTTCTTCTCACGCAAATACGATCTAAAGATTTTATAAAGAAAGTTTACTTTGTGACATTGTAATGAACTAATTACGTAAAATCGGCACGGAAAATAGCACGTCACGTTTGTTTTTGTTGCAGCGATAAACGGGCATTCGGGAACTCCAGCTCTTGGTAAAATTACTTGTAAGTAAATACAGTAAAGGTCTCCCCTTAAAGTTAGGCTAATTACGCAGACACGTTTTATAGAAGTAAACTTTGTATTACATTGTATTACGTTATAATTCGATTAAGACGAAAACGATTGCCGAGTTTCTGTAGTCTTTAATTACAGCGCCCGTCCCCGGCTTCCTGTCTTGAAGTCCAGCTGGGACATCCAACATCCCCCGTTGCCATAGAAACGGCGCATTATTAGGGGACGGACGAATAACTACGAAGCAAAGCTAAATAATTGTATTAAGTGCAACATTTAGCGCCACCTAAAAGCTCGTAGTCGCATATCGTCTAATTCGAGAAACACCTTCGATGGATGAATACGACGCTATTAATCGAACAAGAGCATTAATCCGGGGGTCCGGGTTCGAGGCGAAGTGCCCGAGCGCACGACAACGTCGAGGAGGACGCGGCGTCGTGACGGTAGCAGATGCCCGGTGTTTAACACAAAGTAATCTCTGCGCACGGATTAAAGCTGTAGACACCAAAACATTGAGTAATGCAAAGCGGATTAAACACTGTTAGTAGCTGAATAAATGGAGCAATTTAGAACTGTTTCATAAAGGATTAAGTGTTACAAGTCGCGAGCGGAAATCTGCTCAAAATTCTGCGGATTCTGCGTTTCTACTCGGCGGCGTCGGTCGTATTATTTAAGCTGTTGGCGAATTGCAAAATTAGAGGTCGCATTCGGGAATACTCCAACGGCCGGTTCTTGCCTCTCCTAAATGCAATTAAGACTGTAATTACAGCGGCTGCTATGAACAGATCCGGTAACCGTGATGCATGCGAGCTCTGCAGTTATGTCCGATGTTTTAGTTGACTGGATGTGACAAAACACTATTCCCAGAGCCGCTACTGTAATTAAAGTGGTTGATAAATAACGTCGGCGGGCACCGCAGAACCGCATTTATTGCGACTCGCACACCGCATATTAGATATTGGACACTGACCCTAATAATCCTTCGAGACGAGATGGATAAATGCTTTTCCAGACACCGCCGAACAGAATTACATTATTTATACTGAAACCGACGTCACTCGAAAATACACCGCTAAATGAATAGATTCAGCGGTATAGAAATACTATTGCATCTTCCCGTGGCGCCCATACATATAAAGAGGCCGTGCTAAAATGCTTTCAAATTAACTAAAATAAGCGTTTTCTTTTGTAAGATTGTAATAACGTGAAAAAAACAATCAGAAAAACTACAAAAACTTATGTTAAAAATTGCCGAAGTAGTGCAAACACGGCAAAATCAACCTACGTTTATTATATACACATGCAGACGCACTTTAGTACATTTTTTACCCTATTACAAACTGCCATCCTTTAACAACACAATGCACATAACTCAAATGATAAGATTTATGTCATTTTCTCACAAACAGAATAATGCCGAGACTATTACCAATTTATTTTCTGGTATATTATAAGTATTGTCTATTACACTTTTCTCGGTTTAAGTAAACAGCTTCAGGCCCCAGAAGGGGCAGGCAAAGGAATATTATATTGATTTATAAAAAGTAATGTTTAATTTTGAATCGCCAAGTCAGTTTAGGAGCATGGGCGCCGGCAAGGGGGGGCAAGAGGGGGCAGTTGCCCCCCCCCCCTGTAAAATTAAAATACTATATAAAAGCGCATTTAAATATTTAAACATACATATTTGAAATTCATGAAAATTATACCAAAAAATGCCACAAATACGAAAATATGTTTGATATAGAATTTAAAATACCCAGAATAACACAGCGTCAAACTATGAGATCAAATATCCTAGCGGATTCACCGGAAACATATTTTAGAATATCTATTTTTATTCCATATTTAGATTCCCTGATTAGCTCAATAACAACAAGATTTTCCGAAGATACAATTACTGCATTTTCATTAGTAAATTTGCATACATCTAATGTTTTAAATCTAAACGCTGCAATTATAAAAAAAAATAGTAGAACAGTACAATATCGAAAATTTTGGGGCAGAATGCCTTACGTGGAAAAATGTGTGGGAAAATAAAAACGCTCCTGATAGATTTTTTTACATTGCTCACCGAAGAATGTCAATTCTTCCCTGCAATTGCTAATTCAATATAAGTTTTCCTTTCCCTATCACCCACGACTTGTTCAATTGAACATTCCTTCAGTTCTCTAAGAAGGGTCAAAACTTGGTTAAGGCCAACGGTGGAAGAGAATCGTTTAGCCGGTTTATGCTTACTTAGTGTACAAGAATTGAGCAAGCTAGACAAACATTCATTAAATTGAATAAGTTACTAACAACTCAAAATTTGTCATTAGCTTTGAGAATAAGAATGGTTAGATGCTATGTGTTCCCAGTGCTATTGTACGGGCTTGAAGGATGAACCTTGAACAAGGAAACCACAAAGAGACTGGAATCTTTTGAGTTCTGGGTATATAGGCGGTTGCTAAAAATTTCCTGGATGGCGCACATTACAAATCAACAAGTCCTAGAGAGAATGGGCAAAGAATTGGAGATTTTATTCACCATTAAGAAAAGGAAGTTAGAGTTCCTTGGCCACATCACACGTAATGGTAAATACGGAGTCCTGCAGCTTATCATGCAGGGAAAAATAATTGGACGAGGAAGTGTCGGACGACGAAGAATTTCCTGGTTGTGCAACCTACGAGTATGGTTCGGGCTTTCATCTGCACAGCTATTCCGTACAGCCTTTTCAAAAATTAGGATCGCCATGTTGATCAGCAACCTGCGAGGGAGAAGCTGACACCAAGAAGAAAAGAAGTGTACATAGGAATAGGGGCCTCGCTGGTCTAGCGCGGTTGCCACTCGAGGCCACAGGGAATTGTAGTCGTTCCGCTGTGGTTGCATGCATGCTGCATGAATGGTTAGTGTGTAAGGGACGCCCGCACCCCCCTGAAGTAATGCGAAAGCGGTACCGGGGGGGAGGGGGGGGCGGACGGTAGTATGAATGAATGAAAAAAAGTGTACATAGGAAAAAATCGAAAGCGATAGAGTACTCGATAAATTTGCTCAAAACCGAAGAAGATTAAAATTTGTCTTTTCTTAGGTAAAGAGTTTAATACTTCCACAGATTTTGTTTGTTACCTAGTACTAGATAAATATTTTTATTTTTGTTTATATGTTTTTAAAATGTAGGTATACTTAAGACAAAGATTGACGCTTTTATAATGACGCAATCCAGTAAGAGAACAAATTTATTTATTTTTGTTTTTGGTTTTTAGTTTGGGTACGTACGAGTAAGATGACATAATATTTTTATGACGTGTTAGTGTTATCTCTGTTATAGCACCAAAGATTTTAACTTTCAACTTCATTTATACAAATATTTTTAATATAAATGTTAAAAAATATGTATACACACACTAAATACTATTGTTTTGTATACGGTGTTTATTACTGTTATTATTTGTTTTTTATTTTAGGTTATTTTGTATTAAAATATAGAAAAAAACGGCACGTAATTTTTTTGCCCCCTCCTGGATTATTTTCTGCCGGCGCCCATGGCTATTATCTGTCTCCCTGTCTCCGAAAGACCAGTTTTATGTTATGATTTTGAAGAGGAAATCCAGGAAAAATGCCAAATTCTTAAAGATTGTTTAATCCCAAAAGTTGTTTACAATTCTCGCTTGACGATGATCAACAAACTCATCGTCTTAGCAATAATGAATTCCTAACAACTAATTACATCCAGGTAATAAATACATGATAATAATTATTAAAACTAAAAATCCATAACAGCTTGAATTTCAATAAAGATGCAATTTAAAAAATATTTATTATTTCCATTTAAAATTTCCACATATTTCAGCCTTCCACATTTTCAAAGATCCACCCGTAAGTTCATTATGACCGAGACCATAACACGTAGCAAAGCGGCCTGTATCGACAGGTCGCTTTGCTGCTTATTATGGTCTCAGTCTCAGGGAAGTGTTAGTATTTCTGAACACTTCCCAAATAACCAACTCCAGTGATCAGTGGCCCCAAGAGATGTTCCTCGGCTTCTGGTCCTTGCATAACGGCACCAAGCAGTGCAGTAACTTGATTGCTGATATTCTTCACTTCATCCCCACTTTTACCTGCCAGCAAAGCTTTCGCAGCAGGTGCATCAAATTCATCAACTAACACATACACTTTTCTCTTATGGAAGTATGTAAGTACTTGATCAATTGTTGCAGGCCTCCTATTGCTTTCTTCTTTAGATATTTTTCCGTATTACACCATATTAAGCAGTCTTCATTGCTGCTTGAACCACAAAAAATATTACCATTTTTCAGATAGCGATGTGCATGGTATGCAAAGTGTAGGAGTTCTTTCACACTATATTGTACATCCTGAATTGAAGATACTTCGACATTCTTGAAGGTTATATGTAAAACCGGGCGTCTTCCAAAATATTGTTTGACAAGGTCTGCTTCAGGCAGAATTTTACATGGTTGTCAAACAACAATGTAAGGAACTCAATCAATAAGAAAATTTTAAAGCATTTGCGGATATGAACTCGTGGTTCATATCTGTGTAATGCTTTAAAATTTTCATATTTTTCGAGTTCCTTACATTTTTGTTTGACAACCGTGTAAAATTCTGGCTGAATAAGACCTTGTCAAAGAATATTTTGGAAGACATCCAGTTTTACATATAACCTTCAAGAATTTCTAAGTATCTTCAATTCAGGATGTAGAATATAATGTGAGAGAACTCCTACACTTTGCATAACATGCAAATCTTATGGGGCATTAGTGACGTCCCGGTCTCCTTCAATTCTGAAGAAGCGCTTGACCATGTCCACGTTCAAGAACTTGCCAAAACACCATCATCTAGCACACTTGTTGACATTTCCTGCAACAGAAGAAAAAAATATCAATAAAATTGCTCTACTCCTAACACAATGCCTCTTAAGACCACAAATTGTGCTTACTTGAGTCGAGTGCTAACGGAAGCAGACGAGCAGGCTGCGCCAAGATTCATCTTCCGCCGTTTATTCAAGGACATCTATAGATCAAAGCAGTTTGAAGATTCCAAATAAAAACTGAAATAAAAAAATACTATCAATATCCAAGAAAGCTAGATAGTTGCAGAATACTACACACACAACTCAAACCTCCAACAATTCATAAAGAATAACAAATCTTTCACACAATATATAGTAAATGTACCAAAGAATGTCTTAATCTTAGGAAAACAGAGCCTCAGCCTTTAGTTTCCAATGTGTTACATTTTCTTTCTATTTACATGTATACGATCAATACTTGATACAGATGTATTGACAGCTGTAATATTGTTTTTAGGCCTCCATCCAGAATTCCTGATTTTGCATTCGTCTAAAATCTAAATAGTCTAGAAACACCTATTTGCCTGTCTAGGCATGAAAAATAGAAAAAACGTGTAACTTAAAATTTTATCCAATCTAACTAAAATTTTAATTCCTATAT
>JABXWE010009909.1:0-23616 GCA_014611495.1 Limonius californicus
TTGGGCCAAAATTTTTAACTACCTGAACTGTCACACAGTTTGACATACAGGTAAATGTCATTCAAAGCTCATTACAGCTGACTGCAGACGGAATATCTTTTTTTCTAGGCTTGCTGCAATTGACTTTTTAAAAAATCACTTTGTACTTTTGCACTACCTTCAATATGTAGTTTCATATTCAAAGGTTTTTGACTGCACAATATTTTAGGTATTGAGGCAATGTTTAGGTATGTGTCCTACGTATCTGCATTGTTTTATTAAATAAGTACTACACTACTAATTGGAGCTGAGTGGTACTTCAAGTATCATCACTTATATTGCTGGGTCTACAGCCTAAAGTATCGTATATGCTTATATACTAAACGGAGAGGTATATTGTTTCCATAAATTCCCGTAAAACGTATAAAGCTATAATATAATACCTGTAAAAATCTTTACCGCATAGTATTTTATATTAAATTTTAATTTATTCATATTGGCGCATGCACATTTCCTAATAAGTACTCGTTTGGCTACAACGCAACGGTTCAATTACCAAACATAATTAACATCATTATAAGTTTTTTGGTTAAATCTGTTAAATGAATAAGATAGCGCGGTGACTTTCTCTCCTACACCTGTGGCATATGTGCGCGTGCAATGTACACAAACGTAGGGGTAACCTTGTAACGATTCTTACGCCTAGGTTCGAGGCAATCCTTTTACGTCTGGTGATATTTCCGCGTTTAGTAAAGTTCAATATTTCGAAGTTGGTCGACCTGTAGAATTTTGGGCGAGTCCAAGTTTCAAATTTTGAGGGGAGATTTTTGGATACAGGACAGTTGTACGTAGTCCGTTGTACAAGCTAGTACGATTCTTTCTCTGGAGGTATTTATGTGTCGTAGATTCAAAATAGTCGTTGATGATAGGGAAGTTATTCCATTCTAAAAATCTACGCCACTTAAGAGTTTTTGTTTCTTCGATTGGAAGTGATCAACTCAGGAAGTTTTTCCGATATTAAATACCACAGTTGAGGAAGCTAGTGTTCACGCTAGTCTAAAAAAGCATCTGGTGAGTCTTTGTTTCACGAGCGATTGTCTTGTTCGATTCTCTTGGATCTGCTTATTAACTTTTGTACATTAATAAAATTTAGGCACGCAGTGTGGGGTAATTAATCCGTCCCTATAGGAATTGGGAGTGATAACGATCAGAAAAATTTACGTTTCACGAATATCCCGAGCCACTTCGCAGCAAAGATACCTAGATTTCCCTGACCGCCTGTGTTCGAGGTCGCCGGTACTGTAGACCTGCGTTCCGTAGATAAGAAAACATCTGTCAAGAGAAGTGCATTTTGAACTGGAATTATTAGTTGATTTATTGATAAATTGTTTCAATTTCGTAGAAATAATTACTCGTATATTATTAAACTTCATAAATACTATAAAATATATGATATTGGGGATTAAATACTTTATAATTATTTTGTAATAGTACGGCGATTTTACGTGTTTCTCGATATACAGGGTACTCCAACCGTCGTGTATTATTGCGTCTTGTAGTTCAAGTTGGGTTTTAATTAACGATATTGTTTATTTTTATCGCTCGCCAAATCGTGGAGATCTCTTCGTGTGGTATGCGTTTTGCTTATTAAGTTTATTAATTATTTATGTGCTTTCGTTACGCAATAATTACCTAGGGTTTGTGTGAGTTTTGCTTTCAGCAGGGTGATTGTTTACCATTTACGTAAAATTGACTTCACTAACGTTATTTATGTTGTATTCAAAACTGATTCATGGGGGTTTATTTGTTGAGTATTATATTTAACTTATTTGCAATTTGTCTTTTCATTTACGACGATAATCTTGAATATCAGATTAAAGAGAGAACTACTACAAAAGAAAAGGTAGGTGAATGCTGGACCAGAGAATCCGACTTTTCTAATTTTTTATATCTAGAATAATTGTGTTAGTAAGTTTACAAGTCGGTGGCGCCTATTATTTATTTTATTGGAACTCAGCCCATCTTCGATTGAGTTCTCCGGGATGCTAACATTATCATTTGAGTATTCATCTACAGATCAGTGGCGTAGTAGGAAGAGGGGTTTGGACTTTTTCGCTAATATTTCTGGTATTATTTTTTTGTGTGAATTTTAATAGGCGTGACAACCTACAGTTAAACGCAGCCTGCGAATCGCCGTAAGTAACTTGTACCTTGACGGTATGCCATTACCGTCTTTCATATAAAACACTGATGTCCCTGCACTAAGGATCGAACCCAGGTCTTTCCTGTAGCTTTTACTAAGATTTTAGTGTAAAGTTGTTTAAAGTTTGTTGAAGGTTTAACTTGTTTAATATTTTCGTTAGATGTGTACGTTTAATTGATGAAACGCGGAGATAATAAAGCACTAACGCCTCCTTTACACTTGGCAGTGTTTTAAATCGGCAGATAAAGTCTGAGGTGGGTTGAATATTTTGATTGTTCATCGACTGTAATTAATATGGCCGTGGTAGAACTTGTGTCAGCGTTTTCAGATTGCGCTAGCAAGCCTGATTTGACATAACAACTACTACCGTAGTGATACCCGGGACTGACAGCTAACTGCGCTAAGAAAGCACTAACCAATAACTTTTATCAATATTTTATTACTTTACATGATTTACAATTAAGTTAATAAAGATTTAACGTCTTTTGGTTTGTCTTCAAAATATTTTAAACGCTCAATCTTAATTCAGTATTTAAAATGCGACGCCATTAAAACTACTTAGCATTTTTTTGTGATCTTCTTCTTCTTTAAGTGCCATCTCCATTTAATGAAGGTTGGCAACTATGGTGGCGAATTCTTCTCGGTTTTGTGCTGTTCTGATTAATGTATTCGTGTTTAAGCCTGTCCAGTCTCTTATGTTCTTCAGCCAGGAACATTTTCTTCGACATGGACCGCCCGCGCCTTCTATTCTATCCTTCTATTTTCCCTTCTATCCACTTAACATTTATTGGTGTTTTATTGGAAAGAGAAACATTTTACACACATTCTAATACGAATAATAAATAGTTTTAATAGGTATATTAAATAATTAATTAAGCAGTTAAGCAAGAAGAGCATTTTAGTAATAATATTATGTTTGTTAATTGGAGCTTTAGATACTACGTTCTTAAACACGCAAATCTTAAAATAAAATAGTTTCATAGATACAGAAGATAACAGAAATATAAAAAATAACATTTCCGATTGGGAGTTTCAGTGATGAACTGGCTGACCGGGATTGATTTCGTAGGTGTGATACAGAATTTTCATTGAAACGTTTTCAATTTTACGAGTACATTGCGCGGGCCGATTGAAAGTATTCAGTGTACCCCTGGAGCGTTTTACTTAAGCCGATTATGAATAGGATAAAAAGAGACTTCCGCAGCGGCGAATGGCTAAGCTATACAAAACGGACATGGCTTATGAAAGAACTAGGCAAACCCGCACAACCCTTTTGCTGAAGTTCGTAATAAAACTTTATTACCGAAATACCAAACTGTACAGTGTACATCCATCCAAATAGGAAGTGGGACTGGGACAATTTGCCGAATGCCCAAAACGCCGACTCTATACTTCGGATGTCCAGAACGCTGACGAAGCCCATAATGCCGGCCAGTGTTAAACGACGCCATAGAGATTGATAACTTAGCGTTGAAAACTAAAACGACCGAACCAATTGCGTGTTCATTCAGATCATGACCAAACGCCGACCATGTCCAAAATGCTGACAGCAGAACGTGACTAAACGATAACTCTCGTAACGGGCACTTAGTCGACCGCAACCAGAACGGCGGTATACGTAACTGTGTATATTAGAATAATGTGCATACAAATCTAAGAAGAAAAACACTAATACGGTTTTAATATCAAATATTTAGGGTGACGCATTACTATTAAGGTGGCAAATATCAAATAATTTCCACATTAGTTGTGGCAGCTGATGTCAAAGTGGTTTGCTCCTTATGGAGGAACTTTAGCTTTTTTTTCCAGAGGTTTCCACAGGCTTTTCTTTTTTATCTAGAAGATTGGTATATAAATGTCGAAATAGCTTTTATGGCTTCATACTTTCTTCTTACAACACTTCTGGACAAACTACTCACTGGAGTTAATGGGAGATAATGGTAGAACCATATGTGAGATATTAGTCGTTGTATAATCTGTTTTTATTTGTATTCTTGTTATTGCCAGAAGCGGGAGGTGTTTTAATGACAGTTTTAAAAATTTATCCGTCTTTAACAAATCGAGTACTTAACGTTAATTATTTGTTATTGATTTATTGCACTCAACACACAGTCAGCAGTACAGTACACAACTTTGAAATTATGACCAATGGACAAAATGGATTTTCCATATTATTTCAGTGCCGTATACTACCTTCCCGAATATGGTGCAATATGGTTTTCGGAAACACGGAAAATAAATAAATAAATTGCGCTACTGGCTAATACATGGCGCCAATTGGTCGTTTAGCCGCTCATTCTGAATGAAGTTGAGAACTACAAGATGGGGATCGCGAGAAAAGAATTGACCAAAGGGGGTCGCGCATAAAAAAAGTTTTGGAGCCACTGATTTAGTCGAATACGTTTAACTACATACATTTCTACACTAAGTAAATTTGTCATTTTTAAGGACGTTAGCGCTCTTATTATTTCTTCTTCTCTGTGCTCTCGGGCGAATATGAATTAACTTATTTGTTTTGTATTAAACCGCGTTCACATTGACTCTTTTACCAAGGTGGTTCTTTTAATAAACGTTGCGATATCCATTTTATTAGGTTTGCATTGTTTTATAGGAAACTAAACTTGCCTTTTATCGATCCCGTGGTATCACTGTGCAAGCTGTCAGTTTTACTAACTGCTGATAAGCGGGTTGTCTATGTGGTTCCAAGATGTTTAGGAATTTTCAATGATAGGATATTCATCTATAGAGCATCTTATAGTGAAAGTGAAGTAAAGGCTTTTATAGACACCAGCGTTCCATACTTCTATTTAAAATTGCTTCGAAGACACCCAGTACCTGCCAATCACAACTTAATACGCTTTTTGTTGTATAAACCGCTTGTCGGTGATAACTACTATTTAAGAGTTAGCTTGAGATCCTCTACCCTTTTTGTTTCAATCATTCATACTACCGCATTACTTCAGGGGGGTGTGAGTGTCCCTTACACAGTAAACATTCATGCAACATGCACCCTAAACAAGTGAAATGTGGTTGCCCCAGCTGAGATTCAAAACCCCAGCGGAACGACTACAATTTGCTGTGGCCTCGAGTGGCAACGCGTTGCCGCGCTGGACCACCAAGGCCCCTGGACATCCTCTACCTGGTTCTACTTCATTTAAGAAAACTTCCACAGCCATTCAGGCGCTTACATTTGGCAACGTTTTACGGTCAAGTTTCATAAGGTTTACAGAGCCCATAAGAACATGTACTACACTCTCACCATGAGACGCTCTGTGGGTTTAGTATCTACATTCTATAAGCATTTATAAAATACTAGGCAACAAAGTTATTATGAGGATACTTCAAGTACCTTGTTGTAATTACATAAGTTGTCTATATGATCTTATAAACTATTTTGATTTGTTAATTGTGCCGTCTCTTATTTTGTTGAATTCATATTTGCATTTTCATTGAACGAGATCTAGGTCGCTTTATTTCCAAGCATCTCTATGTACTACAGCCATTATATGCTTAGTGTAAACTCTAACTATGAATTTTGGTTATCTGGGGTAGAAACTGTTTTAAATTTTAATGCCGTGAAAAAATGCTTTCTATTCTATTGAAAATGTTTCAATCCAACAAATGTAAACTGTGTCAAAATTTATTGTAGAGAAGAGTTTAAAATCAACAAACAAAATTGTTTCTAAGTTTGGTGGCCTAAAAGTCGTCCTTTATTCTAGAGCAAAAATTTTAAATTCCTTCTTCATAATTCTTTATTTTAAAGTAATTTTTTCAGATAAAAACTAGTATAAATTTTATTGCTTTCAGATAATATTATCTATTTTACAGATAAATTAGAAAATTTTGTTAATGACAGAATGTAAATCACCTTCATAATTTTCTGTGCTTTTTTGTCTAAAGTGTACGCTAAGAAATTTAAAAATTATTACTCATCGTATTTAATTTGGGCTTTCCACATTTAGCACTTTATTTTGTTTTGAACATAACTAGTTATTAGTAGCTTCTACTGTTATTTTACCTCTCAAGAATTGAACAGTCTAACTTACCTGTAATCCTACCTTTGTAATCTATTTGCTTGCGTCTCACCTTCGGCAGGGGCATGTATATATACTTCGGGGATGTTGTTGATCCTGTGCGTGGGAGCTGCGGTCGCCAGGACGATACCGATAAGCACCCTCGGGCTTTATTATGTAACATATTGTGATACAAGTGCCCCGATATTCAATCTCCATATCGTACCTTACAAGTTCCTTCTTTTGTGCCCTTGTAATTGCCATTGTTGATGAAGCATCAGATGTACAAAAGCCTTCTTTTTTATCTCTCTGATTTGGTGGCGGTTCCAGATGATCTACTTGATAAAGTCGTGTGTTTGTGTGTTCAATTTTTCGGTTCAGATTCCCGGTTTGCTTTCAAAGCACCTGTTGATAATCCATATTGTTATTGTGTTTTTTGGTATGTCTTAGTTTTGGGCACGATCTTATCGTGTTCGAAGTGGTTTTGTTGAAAGCAAAAGGAATACGTCGTTTTCTCGCGTAATCTTTGGCTCTCTAATAAAAATCGCCTTTAAAAAATATACATGTAGAAATGTAAACGCGTTATCGTAAATATTCGGACAATAAGAAAAATTTATAATACCGATTTTATTTTGTGCGGGTTATTTCCGCCGAACAGGGTCATTAATGTTGTAGAGCATAATGTAGTTTGTAAAGGGGCTGCGGTATATGTATATGTAAACGGTGCTCGATCCGTTGATTAGTATTAAACTAATTTTATATTGCTAATATATTTGTTCGTTTTTACTAGATGTGTTAAAAAGTATTAATAATATAATATAATTTCATTGTTCCTATTGCTGTTTAAGGGTGTAGGAGCCACAGAGGAATTACGCTACTAAAAATCGATTTATTTATCCATATTTCATAGACGAAACAGTTAGCAGTGATCCAAAATATTCAGTTTTTGAGTTATTAACAAGAATGTAATTCTAATAATTTATGACTTCAAATAGAAGGAATAGGTACAAATATTAAATCCGATGGTAGATTAAAATATATGCAAACTAGAAAAAACATTTCTTTGGCAATGGGACCCTTAAGATATGAGAAAATAATAATCGAAAATTTGACCCAAAATTGTTTGAATACCGCAGGATAATAACAAAAATTTGAGTTCAAAGACATGTTATGCAAAGGAGAGTAAGACAGAAGCGCAAAAAAATTTGTTATCACCTGCCACAAACCAATACTATTAGGTAGGTCAGTAATTTCTATTCAGTCTGTTGTTGTTATCACAAGCCAGACAAGTTTTTACGTGTTTGCCACTTTGCATTTACTTTACAATTAGGTAATAACCTTCTACAGCTTAAATGCATTTTCTATGTATCATTAGCAGTTCTCAAACAAAATTTTATTTTATTATTTAATTAAAAAAGATAAACTTAATGATTTTCGAAAAATGAATAGAACCATTGACTTCTACTTGATCCAATCTATTACTGGTTTAAATATTTGTACCTATTTCTGATACACCCTGTATGTTTATTTGTGATTTTGTTATTATTTAGAACTTTTTAAAATATCTCTTTGAGCACACATGCAGTTCAATATGGGGGGCAGGATCTAATGTTTGGAATTATTTATATTTTAGTTTCCTTAATTTATAATTAATTTTTGATTGATTGATTTTTGAGTATAAAAGTCGTTTCATCTTCGACATTTTCTTTCTTTAGTCCTTAACCTTCGTCACTTCCAGCAGTGGGTATTTCTAATTAAAACCGCTTTTCGTAGAAGATTGTGATTACTCATATAATAACCACAAAATCACAAATATAAATAATTAATTTTTCAACGCTAAGTACTAAGAGAAAGGTAGATATAAATAAGAATACGACGAATGAAACCTTCTACCGTCTAAAGAACTACAAGTAATTGTTTACCACGTTTATTGGTGGTATAATTTATTTAAGTAGAGGTGTACAAGAGTGGCTCCTACAGTCTTAATGATTTTTTATAGACTATTTGCTGAGTTGATGACATTCATATTTTACAATTAGTGTATTTGTTTTTAAATATGAAACATTTTCATTTTGTATTTAATTAAGTTTAGGAAAATTAAAGAAATATGGTAAGTTCAACGACAAAATAATATTAACTTGGTTTCATCAGACAATAATATTGTGCCATTTTATTCCGATTCTGATTAAATCTTAGCAACGGTCAGGCAACTTACGATACAGTAGCGTGTTGAAAAACGCAGCAATCGTTTCAAAAACTTATTTTTAAGAAAGTGTTTCAAATATTTATGATTCAGAACGAAGGTGGAGAACGATTTACATTTCCTGCGGAAAAATAAATAAAACCGTAACGATTACGAATTATTCTAATGTGTATGTTGCCGCAAGCTACTTAAATAATCGAGGTTATTAACGAAGCATAATTGTAGTTTAGTAGTATTATAATTTCAAAATTATTTACAAGAAGGTTTCCTCGTCTTTAATTTCAGAGACAAAATATTAACGATAACATTATTATTTTTATGTTGAAAATATGTTTTCCCATGATAATATTATCGATTAATACTCACTATTGTCTGCATAAAAAAAAAGATAATTAAATAAAAATTTAATTTTTAATCGTGAAGCAATAGTCATGTTGAATGATAAAACTGTAATAGAAATTGCTTCGAAAACTTTACAATTAAAGCCAATTTTTTCGACGAATCACTAGTGATAGTCATGTTTACACTATCAAAAACTTCTGGCCATGCAGTCTGACAGACGACAGCACTAATATGTTGACTAGAAATTACTGCCAATTATTTAAGATCAAAATAATAAAATGAGACTATTCTCATACATACTTTTGATGAGATATTAGTATTATTATACGGAGCAATAGAAATTTTAACTTAGCAAAGTTCTCTCACCTTGATCTACGAGACTACACGATAATCGTTTTGAGACATAACTAGTGATATTCTAGAAAAAAACTTTATTAGTGCTATAAAATAGTAAGAATAGAACTAAGTCTTTCTAATTTTGAATTTTAGCCTTCAAACGGAACTAGCTATAGGTAAGCACAAGCAGTAGAAGATGAACCAAATTAGTTCTAATAATCCCTAATTTGTGGAGACAAAATGATTCACATTGAGACGAAAATAGTGACAGCACTAGCGCCCAAAACCGAAATTAGTATTATTCATGTAATATTAATATAAAATAATACTATCTGTTTCCAATCTGGAATTTTAGGGACACGCATTTTGAAACGAAAGTATTAGCGATAGCACTATAGCCTAAAATACAAATTACTATTAATTTTCTTAGACTGGGACGATATAACCAAGTGTTTAATGTTGAATTAAATTAAAACTAGTTGCTGTATTATTACTTGTAAAAGATAATACTGCCAATCCTTAGAGATTAAGACAATCAAGCTACAAAATGAAAATAGTGTAAGCGCTATTCCCTGGATCAGATAATACTACGAGTCCTGTAAAATTAATATGATAGAACTAAGTTTCCCGAAGTTTTGAAATTACATGGAACTAGTCACCCTAAGAAGGGGAATTCTGACCTTGCATTTTGGGTACACAACACACTAGTTATAGTCAATACTACAATTTACTTTCGTCTTAGATCGCGTCGTCATTTGGGAACTACACCCAGCATTATCAGGTAAGGACCGACCTGTAGCTTGTCTGCCTCTACAAGCATTTGCTCTAGAAGTTTGAGCAATATTTGTTTGTGGCCCTGCCTGCCTAGGTAGGTCGGTGCTTACCTGATAATGCTGGATGTTGGTCCCAATTGACGACCGGGTCTAAGCCGAAAGTAAATTGTAATATTGACAGTTCGAGAAACTGCGAAAGTGTCAAAGAATACACTAATTATATTTAGTTTTGTGAGTATAAAGTCCTGCCATAAAGTTTTATAATATTGAAATTTTGAGTCAGAAAGAGATCATTTTGAGACGAAACTAGCGGTAGTTGCTAAAACATAAATTGTTGCTAGATCTCCCACATTTAAATAAAGTGGAAGAATTTTGGATACAAAATTATTACCACTGTTGCTTACAGCAGCAATTGCTACAATTCCTCGTAGATCAAACCGATAGGAGCAAGTTTTAGACACAAAGCGAGAAATACTTTTGAGACAAAAATAAAGAAAACGCTAGTAAATATTAAACACGGAACATGAGTCATCTGAAAACAAAACTAGTAACAGCACTATTTTATGGAACAGAAATTGCTACCGGTCCTATAAAGAAAATGATAATAAAATTAAGTTTTATAATACCGAACGTTAGAAACTGCAGAAAACTAGTGACAACACTAATAAGTGGATTGACAATTATGCCTACTGTTGTAAGTTTCAGATGATAAAAACTATCGGGGCTAGATATTGTAGTCTCGTAGGATAAAGTTGTTCCTTTTATGTGTGGATAGAAAATCGTTTTAAGACAAAAGTAATGTCGTGCTTTTGGAATGCAACTGGCAATACTGCGAGGCAATACAATTACATTTTCACTCTTGAAAGTTACAGATCAGACTAACACATCATTAATTTGTAGATTAGTAATTACTGTTAGACAACAATTTTTTTTTTATTTGGTCGTGATAATAAATATAGGGTAGAAGTCAGTCGAAAACAAAAGTTAGCAAACTCCGTAGATTGTAATCTTTTAGTTTGTTTAAGCTCAAGACAATAGAATTGCGAATCGCTTATCCCAATCCGAACTAGGAAAAATGCTAACTTTCCCAAAGACGATTTACTAGAAAAGAATATTCCATTGGTTTGCTATTGACAAGCGAAGGTTCATCATCATCATTACCAGCCATTTTGTTCCACTATTGGGCATCGGCCCCTTCTCTGCCACGTGTTTCTCCTCAGCGTTAAAGTAGAAACACGGGGCACCTACGGTTTTACGTTTTACTCAGAAAGCGAGCGTTCTAGCAACTGAGCTACCACCACACCATCATGTACAGGTTTATAAATAGAATTAAAAAGATCGGAAATAGTAATTACTATTATACTTCTATTTTCATAAAATAGAGTAAGCATTTCTCTTTCTAATTTTAGAAATGAGATTATGCGATCTTCAGTTATGTTTGTGTTGCGTGCTTAAAGTATCAGAGGCATAGACCTACACCTTAACGTGGGTTCCGAACTACGAAAAGTGTTAGCTTCCCCAAAGACGATTTACTAGCAAAGAATGTTTTGTTGGTTTGCTATTGATAAGCGATGGTTCATCATCATCATTACCAGCCATTTTGTCCCACTATTGGGTATCGGCCTCTTCTCTGCCACGTGTTTCTCCTCAGCCTTAAGGTAGGAACATGGTTAATGATCGTTAATAATCTGATGTTTCGGTGTTCGGATTTGAAACACAGACCTCGTAGACCGTTACTTCATGATCGTCTCTATGCCTTTTCTTTAAAAATGAGTCAAGCCATGAAGGATTCACCGTCACACGTGGACGAATTCTCTTAATGCCTGATATTGTTTCACCAGTTACGATTAGATAGTTCTTAGAAGTAAAATCGGAGGTTTTTGGATTCTTAAAACGTTAATTATCCAATGCAGAGATTTTATAGATTTAAAAGTAAATATTGTACGTTGACTTGCATCGGCAACAAAATTATTCCAATCTTAAAGATATAATAAGGAATTAAATGAGTAGGTATTTGACGACTGCAAATTTTTCAGTGGACCGCAGTAATTTCGAGGCTTAGGGCGTCGTCGTGGTCAGCAAATGCAAGGGTAGCTCGCAGTTATACAAATCACGGTCTGGCCGCGACATTGACTGGTGGCTTTAAAAAATGCAGCTGGACATCGCGGACACTATTATATACTGGCGAGATTTATAAAACCGGCGGTTTTCTGCAATCATTTTTTAAAGTTTTCTGCCAACGGCACGTAGTGGTTATTGAAATTTTCCTCGTTATTCAGACTCAGATTCAGATTTATGTTCGCGAGCGACTGATTCGACATCCAGAATTGCATTGTTCTGCTATTTTATTTAATAATTTGACGGCATTTTATTATTTTTAGGTGCATGAATTCCATGGAGCTTTGTTTTATGGGTGGATTAATATAGAATTTTTGTGGGCACACTAAGTGTTAAAAATCTTTTCGCGAGCGAGTTTGATTTATAAACCAACTGAATTTGCGATAATACTATCAACAAAGTATATTGAATTTTCTACTGTTTATTTTCGAAAATTTGCCTTTAAGGTTCACGGAAACCCCACAACCTAGGTGAAAACTCGAATATTTAGCTATGTAGCCCACATTCCTAAAAATACCATGTGGCCAGTTGTTGAAATATTTTCCAATAAAGCATTAATTTTACATCATAACGTGTTATACTCCTAGGGCTATTAAAATGACCAATAATGTACAACAACGTCATGATTCAAGATGCTATAACTAGGTATGGCACCCCGGTCCGGTGAAAGGCCCAAACAGGCCCGGGTTGAGGGCCACACCTGCAGAATTACTATAAAAAGTTTGCAGCCCCACACAGCAGCAACCACAAGCTCACCAACAGTCGAGCACAACACAACATGGCTTTCAAAGTGAGTACATCAGTTGTATATCAATTAGTTAAAAAAGTATATGTGTATATCCCAGTTGGCATTAATGGAACTCAGCACATTTTATGTTTAAACTAAGAATAACTGGACTGTGTGGGGGTGTATCAATTGGACTAAAATTATAATACATTAATATGATACCGGTCTTTTTCAGTTGGTAATCATCGCCGCCCTTGTGGCCGTTGCACGTGCTGGAAACATTGGATTAGGATATGCAGCTGGTCCAGCTTACGCTGCAGCCCCAGCTTACGCTGCCGCCCCAGCTGTATCATATGCCTACTCCGCAGCCGCTCCCATTGCCGCCGCACCAGCTCTGTCATACGCCGCTGCTGCCCCAGCCTATGCTAGACTAGCAGCCCCAGCCGTGTCATACGCCGCCGCAGCTCCAGCTTTGTCCTATGCCGCAGCCCCAGCTGTTTCCTACGCCGCAGCCCCAGCTGTGTCATACGCCGCCGCTCCTGCCATCTCTTACGCCGCTCCCGCAATTGCTAAAGTAGCTGCTCCAGTAGCTTATGCTGCCCCCATTGCCAAGGCAATCATTGCTGAACCTTCCGCCCCAGCAAATTACCAATTTGGATATTCCGTAAACGATCCCCACACTGGTGACTCCAAGAGCCAACAAGAAGTCCGCCAAGGAGATGTTGTCCAAGGAAGTTATTCCCTCGTAGAACCCGATGGCACTAGACGTGTCGTGCAATACGCCGCTGATGCTGTTAACGGTTTCAACGCTGTCGTATCCAAGGAACCCATTGCCGTCGCCGCCCCAGCCATCGCCAAAGTAGCCGCACCAGTAGCCTATGCCGCTCCAGCTGTAGCTAAAATCGCAGCTCCTCTTTCCTACGCTGCAGCTCCAGCTCTTGGATATGCCGCTGGTCCTGCTCTTGGATACGCCGCTGCTCCAGCTCTTGGATACGCCGCTGCCCCCGCTATCGCTAAAATTGCCGCTCCAGCATACAGCTACGCTGCTGCCGCACCAGCCCTTGGATATGCCAGTGCTCCAGCTCTCAGCTACGCCGCCGCACCATCTCTGAGTTACGCCGCTGGTCCAGCTCTTTCCTACGCCGCAGCTCCATCCTTGGGGATTAGCAAATTAGCCGCTCACGGTTATTTGTAGAAATCTATGTACAAATTATCTTTGTTGTAATTATTTGTATTAATTGTATATTTATTTGTTAAGGGCCTAATTAAGCCAAATAAATTCAATTGACTGTATTTACTATCTTTTATTAGAGTTCAAATATGCAATTTTCTTTTAACAAATTGATGTTGAAGTAAAATATCAAATAATTCGATTCAGATCGTGAAGTTATTGGATAGAAAAAATCTACAATGCTGCTAAAAATTCTAAAACCTTCTTCTCGGATAGGAAAAGCAAATCGTAAATCCCATGTTCAATAGTTGTTGGACACGTAAAATTCTGGACAGAAAATCAAGATAGACAGTTATGGTGGCGTCGGTGATTAGCTGTAGTACCGGACTAACACTAACGTTAAATAAATACATAAAATCTAGACCTAAGCGGTTCGGTCGTTCGCATTCAAATCCAAGTAAAAACTAAACTTTACTTTTATTGAGGGTCACTATTTATGGGTGAAAACTTTAAGGTTAAGAACATTTCTACAGTTTCTAAACTTATTTTTACTAAAGGAAAATTGAGGGCATTCTTTTTCATCGAATGATTAAACTCTTAGATATTAAAAGACAAAAAATGTTTTGAAGCTTACATTCTAATATAAACATTTGAAAAATTTTATATGAATAATTGTTAAATTCTAAATTATTTCTGAACTAGTTGCTTGGATGTGCTATTAATTACGCCATCATTAGGAATCTATTTCTAAAGGTCGGAACGCGCGATATATTTCATCGACTTTTGGTACGTTTGGCCAATACATTTCTAATCCATAAATCGTACACTTATCCTGCGTTTCGTAAACATCTAATCCATAAATATTTAAAATGTCACTGTTGCAATTAATTTGTTTATCAACAGCGGCTTCAACAAATTCAATGCCAATTTCCAATCTGAATCTCTCATTGCTAAACTAATTTTAAATGTTCCTCGAACCTTTTAGTTGGAGTTTAGACGCAGATCCGTTGTGTAATTTGGGTATACCAAGAGCGTACTATTTTAGAATTTTAATGCAATGTCAATGCAATCATCTTGTTTCAAAATAGGTAAGTATTGAAACATGTTAGGTTTACAAAAAGTATTAAAAAGCAACCTCAAGAGTATGCATTTCGAGCACGTGGTTTGAATTAACGTCCCCATCATACAATAAAAAAAAAACTTGGTTATTGGAAGTAGACTACGACTACTATTGCCAGCCTATTGAAAATTAAATGTGAATAGTGCTGACAAAACACTCGGTTTATTAATTTTTTTAACATCCACACTACGTTTCTTATTTAGAATTTTATTTGAGGTAGTATTTTTGGTTTCATACTTTTAAAACTTCGATTTCACTATTGGATATCTAAACGAAAAACCATTATAATTATTTGTTTGCAAAAATGCAGTTCTTCCTCGTAAACGTTTCAGATAATTTACAGTAAAACTTGCAAAAATAAAGCTCATACATAAATAAAATCAGTTTAATGTATTTGGCTTAACATGGCCCTTAAAAAATAAATATACAATTTTTACAAATAACTACAACAAAAGTAATTGTACATGGCTTTTTACAAGTATCCGTGGGCAGCTAATTTGCTATAGCCCAATGCTGGGGCACCGGCATAGCCGAGAGCTGGGGCGGCGGCGTAACCGAGGGCAGGAGCGGCAGCGTAGCCAAAAGCTGGAGCTGCAATTTTGGCTACAGCGGGGGCAGCGTATCCGTAATTGAGGGCTGGAGCAGCACCGTAGGAAATTGCTGGGGCAGCAGCGTAGGAGATTGCTGGGGCTGCGATTTTAGCTACGGCAGGAGCGGCGTAGGCGATGGGGGCAGCTACTTTGGCGATAGCTGGGGCGGCGATGGCTTTTACAGCAAGAGGTTCTTTGGATACAACGGCGTTGAAACCGTTAAGAGGATCAGCGCTGTATTGAACGGTACGCTTGGTGCCATCAGGATCTACGACGGAGTAGCTACCTTGGACAACATCTCCTTGGCGGGATTCTTGTTGGCTCTTGGCATCGCCGGTATGGGGGTCATTGACGGCGTATCCGAATTCGTAAGCAGCTGGGGCCGAGGGTTCGGCGATAATAGCTTTGGCAACTGGAGCGGCATAAGCTACGGGAGCAGCTATTTTGGCAATGGCAGGAGCGGCGTAGGAAATGGCGGGAGCGGCAGCTACTTTAGCGATAGCTGGAGCAGCGTAAGACAAGGCAGGTGCGGCAGCGTACGAAATAGCTGGAGCGGCGGCGTAGGACAGAGCTGGGGCTGCGAGTCTGCCGTAGGCGGGTCCGGCGGCAAGTACTGGGCCGGCAGCAATAGGAGCAGCGCCGGCAGAATAAGCGTAAGACACAGCGGGGGCGGCGGAATAAGCTGGGGCTGCGGCGTAAGCTGGAGCTGCAGCGTAAGCTGGACCGGCTGCGTATCCTAATCCAATGTTTCCTGCACGTGCGACAGCCACAAGGGCGGCGATGATTACCAGCTGAAAAATAAAATTTAGTGTGAGCAATTTGTTGAAAGATTTTAATTGAGACCCCTAATTCATGCACGCGCTTCCTTTTAATTAGAACTTAAACAAAAATTATGCTGGAGCTCCACTGGCAGCACTGCACAAATTTATGTTTTGCACTAATTGTTTCAGTAACTGAAGTACTCACTTTGAAAGCCATGTTGTGTTGTGCTCGACTGTTTGTGAGCTTGTGTGTGCTGCAGTCTGGGGCTGCAAAGTTTATATAGTTCTTCTGAAGGTGTGGCCCTCAACCCGGGTCCAGTTTGGGCCTTTCACCAGACCAGGGTACCATACCCAGCTATGACATCTTGAATCATGCTGTTGGTATACTTTATTGGTTGCTGAATAATTTTACAGGCTCATTCATGATTGCATGTACCCTGTTCTCTACATATTTTTCTAGGTTACTCGAAATCCTTGAGACTGGCAAAGGTTCAGATTTTCCTATGACCAATAATGACTTGCTGATTGCTACAATTACATGAAATTTTTAGAAGGGAGTAATTAAATATAAATCACGAATTATTAATTGAAACAGTGTTTTATAAAAAAGAACAAGTTAAACACGATTTGTTGTTTAAGTATTCCATATAAGCAATTGTAATAATTGTACTTTCAATATTTTAAGTTGTGGTACGTAAACATCGCAATATTTGTTACTAATCACACTTATACTTACTAAATAATAATTATCCGGGATTCTACTTCTACTGAAAGCTAAATGTTAGGCTCAATTTTTACATGTATTTAATATAAAAATTACAAAATGTATTATACATTAATCACCCTACACCGAAAGGTAAATGGGGTTAAGATTATATATATATATATATATATATATATATATATATATTATACATTAATATTAGCAGCACAATCATAAAAAAGTATAATCAAATTATCACAAACAACTTGGGATTTAAGCTTTATTTTATAAGTTATCTAGCAGTTTTTCATTTCCTTTAGCGGTCCAGCGCAGTAATCATTTAATAAACGAATTTATGACATTAGCATAAATACCTGTCCGAACTGCTCTAATTTTTTTCCAATTAACAAAGTAATTCCACTTGCAAAATTGCTAGCTAAAAATCTAATTTAATTTCTGACACTCCTCACGAATAGCATATGCAGCTTTTCGAGATTCATAAATGATTCAACTTCTGTTTTAATTAGCAAGCTTATCCTCTGGACTGTCTCCAAAGACCTTCGGTCAAATCTATGATTGATACGATTCCTTTAACGACGTATCTAAAAATTTGGCGTATTTTGCATACGTTAGTATGCGGCAACGATAGTTGAACAATGCCATTGAGTAGACAAATTGCTGTTACGGATCTGTTTCAGATTAATGAATTAATGGTTTTGCTCTGATTTTGATGGATTTTTTCCGTTTACAGCGTGTGCTTATAATTTAAATTCCATTGTGAGTTATTGGATTGCTTTTTTTTTGTAAAAATGAAGAACAAGATACGTAGTTTTATAATCACTTTTAGTTAATGAGTTTTTAAGGCCAGAGAAAATTATTTCTTCTAAACAGCTAAAACGCCTTGAGATTTAGTTTCACACTGACATTGCAACTGCCCACCTTGAACGGTATAAAAATGCCGTGTTAAAATATTTAACATTATCTTGTGTTGCAGATCGGCTCCTAACCTTTGATATCTTACATCAATTATATTAAACACAGATTTTAAGAATTATAAAATTACAACGTGATATAAATTTCTAGCTAGACATTTTTAACTGTTATGAATAACTACCTAGTTAATAATACTTAAAAAGCAAAGTAATAAATTTATCGTTTCAGTAACACTTCCGTTGTGGAATAGGTTTACTGACATAAGTCCTTCGTGTTGTAATTTTGTGAATAAGTTCAAACGGAATTTCAATCACTGCTATTTTGTACCATTAATTTTGACATATCGGATGCAAAACCAGTCTATTTTTCTACCAGTTTGAACGTTCCTTTGAGATTTTCTACTATGGGACATTTTTGAGTGTAGATCAGTGTGTCTGGGTTGTGTAAAATTATTAACACAGCTGACTCGCCTGCGGTTTGCTCGCCGGTCTTTATGCTCGACAACTATTTGCTCGCCACGCCAATTCCTCGCCGGAGAGTTCGACAAGCAATTTATTCTTAAAATAAAATAATTTTCTCAAGACATATGCTGTTGGTAATTCTCAAAATCTTACATTCCTGTAAGAAATGCTGATAGTCTAATAGGGGTTGTCTGCTCTTGTGTTTGAATTGTATAAGGTAATAATTTTTTGTTCCTAATAAAATTAACTGAAAGTGTATCTGATATTGTGTAGTATGTATTTTTAAAAATATTTGTAATTAATATTAATTATAATAATTTCTTTATTGATATAAAAACAACAATTTTAGCTTCCAAAAATTTTAATAAACCGGTATCTGCTCAGACCACGTCCACAAATTGATATTATTTAAAATAACAAAATTTATTTTAAAAATAATACTCTCCCTATACGTGTGTTATCTGAAAATAAAAGTAAAAGTTTTAATTATGAAGGAGAAAATGTGTAAAATTATTTTATAACGAAGATGCTTAACAAAATATACACTGGTTTTTCTGCGTTGGTGCAGTTACACTTAGTACTGCGAGCAGCTGTCCTGGCGAGCAATCGGCAATCGTGCAATCGGTGGCGGGCAAACGGCGGCGAGTAGGTGGTGGCGAGCGAAAAACCTAGAACCAGTAATGGCACAGAGCGTTAGATAGGCGAACAGCTACTGATGCAGATGAATAGAAAATCGCAGTAACATATGTATGTACAAACAGACCAGTGGATAAACGCCACCGACAATCAACACAAAATTGTACAGAGATATACATAAGCAACCAGACAACAGACACATAGACGGCTAAACAAAGCGACTGAGAAACGACAAATAAATGCAATCGAACACATGGACAAATTGGTTCGTAGGCAGACAGACAAATTGACGGAGAGTACTTTTCTCTTAAGTGATGTAATATAACTAAAACAAATAAATTATTAAATTTTACAGTAAGAATGTACCAGTCAGTATTAGAAGTACTGAAAAATTAAGAAAAGGGCCTCTGTATAGGTTTTTGTTAAAATTAGGTGGGCGGGCAATTTTCAAAGTATGCCACGCCCACTAAATGGTGTTGCTTGGCATTTTGAGCTTAATGAGTAGTGATACATGTGCATCCTCTGGCTGCAAATTAAATTTATTTATATGATCATTGCAATTATTACTTAAAAGAACAATTAATTTCTTCAACAAACGTTTTTATTGAAATCTGTATCATGAAATGCAAATAATTTACCAGAAAGTGACGGAGATGATATTCATAGTATTCATATCTTGAGGATGGGATGGGACAGGTGGTATAATTTTAAGATTATGGCAAATTAATTATTAAATATTACAGTAAGAATGTACCAGTCAGTATTAGAAGTACTGAAAAATTAGGAAAAGGGCCTATGTGCAGGTTTATGTTAAAATTAGGTGGGAGGGGCAATTTTCAAAGTATGCCACGCCCACTCAATGGTGTTGCTTGGCATTTTGAGCTTAATGAGTAGTTATAGATGTGCACCCTCTAGCTGCAAATTAAATTTATTTATATGATCTTTGCAATTATTACTTAAAAGAACAATTAATTTCTTTAACAAACGTTTTTATTGAAATTTGTTTCATGAAATGCAATTAATTTACCAGAAATTGACGGAGGTGATATTCATAGTATTCATATCTTGAGTTTGTGGTGGGACAGGTGGTATAATTTTAAGATTATGGCAAATTAATTATTAAATATTACAGTAAGAATGTACCAGTCAGTATTAGAAGTACTGAAAAATTAAGAAAAGGGCCTCTCTACAGGTTTTTGTTATAATTAGGTGGGCGGGGCAATTTTCAAAGTATGCCACGCCCACTAAATGGTGTTGCTTGGCATTTTGAGCTTAATGAGTAGTTATACATGTGCATCCTCTGGCTGCAAATTAAATTTATTTATATGATCTTTGCAATTATTACTTAAAAGAACAATTAGTTTCTTCAACAAACGTTTTTATTGAAATCTGTATCATGAAATGCAAATAATTCACCAGAAAGTGATGGAGATGATATTCAAAGTATTAATATCTTGAGTTCGTGGTGGGACAGGTGGTATAATTTTAAGATTATGGCAAATTAATTATTAAATTTTCCAGTAAGAATGTACAGTCAGTATTAGAAGTACTGAAGAAATTAAGAAAATGCCCTCTGTATAGGTTTTTGTTAAAACTAGGTGGGCGGAGCAATTTTGAAAGTATGCCGCGCCCACTAAATGGTGTTGCTTGGCATTTTGAGCTTAATGAGTAGTTATACATGTGCATCCTCTGGCTGCAAATTAAATTTATTTATATGATCTTTGCAATTATTACTTAAAAGAACAATTAATTTCTTCAACAAACGTTTTTATTGAAATCTGTATCATGAAATGCAAATAATTTACCAGAAAGTGACGGAGATGATATTCATAGTATTCATATCTTGAGGATGGGATGGGACAGGTAGTATAATTTTAAGATTATGGCAAATTAATTATTAAATATTACAGTAAGAATGTACCAGTCAGTATTAGAAGTACTGAAAAATTAGGAAAAGGGCCTATGTGCAGGTTTATGTTAAAATTAGGTGGGAGGGGCAATTTTCAAAGTATGCCACGCCCACTCAATGGTGTTGCTTGGCATTTTGAGCTTAATGAGTAGTTATACATGTGCACCCTCTAGCTGCAAATTAAATTTATTTATATGATCTTTGCAATTATTACTTAAAAGAACAATTAATTTCTTTAACAAACGTTTTTATTGAAATTTGTTTCATGAAATGCAATTAATTTACCAGAAATTGACGGAGGTGATATTCATAGTATTCATATCTTGAGTTTGTGGTGGGACAGGTGGTATAATTTTAAGATTATGGCAAATTCATTATTAAATTTTATACTAAGAATGTACCAGTCAGTGGTAGAAGTACTGAAAAAATTAAGTACCCAAACAGATACTTAAACAAAAATTAGATGATAGGTTGAAAGAGAGACGGGTCAAAGAACCATCACTAAATCTTTGAACATTTACAGACAGACTCACGGAAAAATTAGCAAACAGACAGAGATATAGAGTTTGAATTTTCAATGGATTGCGGTTGTATACGCTTTTGCAGCTTAAGTTACTTTTACAATTTGATAGCAATATAATCATAATACACTGATTACTAACATCGCTAAAAAATTGCTGAGAATTCACTCAATTAGAGAAAATCAAACTAAACAAGTCGCTAGTTGCAAGGATGCGCAAGCTTGGAAATACATAGACGAACAGATGTATGTTTCGTGCATTCATTTACTTTCTTAGACAGACACGATGTATTAGCAATCCGCTAAACGAGCAACAATTTGTTGCTTGTTTCAGCTGATAAATTTATATTTATATTAAATAAAAATGTCAAACTTTTGCGTAAATATGGATAAACATTAGCTAATTCGATTCTATAATCTAGCAGTGATTTAGTGTTGTCAGTAGTGTAAAATTAGAACTTCCAAATTCTTCAAATCATTCCTATTCTGTATTCAATGGAATGGAATCTCAGCGACATTACAGTTTAATTCTATTCCCGATGCTGATTGATGGATGTGGTTCAGCCTATATTAGGCACTTATGGCGTGGGATGTTTCGGCGCCGCCGTTTCGTCGCCACCGTTTCGTTGACAACGTTATTTTATTCTTTGTTATTTTAATTTGGAAATTAAATCAAGTAAAGTTCTGCGGTTTCTTAACGTTGTTTTGTTCAGGCCTAATTTGCCCTATAATTTTCTGGTTTGGATAAACCGGATTTAAACGATATTTGAGCTTGTGTATGTAGGATGAACGTAACTACCGCTTGCAGCAATTATCACGGAATCAAAATTAAAACTAATTTAACCCAGTGTAGTACAGTCATAGTTTAAATAATTGATCGATCTTTTAAGAACAATTTTAGTACGTATTTTGTATGTTTATTTTATTTTTATAACGACACTGTTAAGACACGGTGCTGAATCGTTTTATTGGTGAAAGGATTTGGCTGAAAGATCGTGGTGTCGAACCGACTAGTATCGAAATGACAATTCGGAAACATTCTAGTTATTTGCGATGAATTACAGTGGCCTAAAATGTCGTAACTTTTATTTTATTGTTCGTAGATTCTTAATAAAGTAATACGGCAGTAAACGATAAACTATATCTACGCCATCTATAAACTATTGCAGCACAGTGGCGCCATCTATTGCCCATTTCGTAATGACATACCAGAAGTTTAAGTAGATAATAGAACGTTGAGGAGGCTAGAGGTTAGCGCGTTAGACTTCTACGCTGAAGGTCCTGTGTTCAATTCCCAGTACCGGAACATTGGATTTTCAACGGCCGTTCTCCCTCCTAAGTCAATGGCAAACCAGCGAGGTATTCTGCCTAGTAAATTTTCTCTGGAGTAGAAGTGTTAACACTTCCCGTGGTTTGGAGCCCACGTTAAGCTGTGGGTTCCTATGTCTGTGGTAGTCTAAACGCGCAAGACAGGCATAGGAGACAAAATCGCTACGTCTCGTAAGAGACAAAAGTACTCTAAGAAGAAGAAGAACATTGAGGCGATCCTAAACTGGCCTGGCAATCAGAAATAAAATGTAACTTTTTGTTTCGGCAAACCATTAGATTCATTTGCCTCTCACCCCAGGGTCTTAGTACCGTCTACATAAATGCTGGAAAGCGACCTGCAGCCTATGTTAAAGACAATACGTATAATATACTAAAAAATAGGTTGCTAACAGAGTATTGATATTGATCTGTTTGTAAGAAAATCAGTTGAATTTTGATATTGCGGTTGTTTCGATTATGTTAATCAATAGCTTCTGTAAGCTAACCTGAGAATTTTATTTCATGCTTGTTGTTTACTGTATCAGTGATTTATTTCGAGGAGAGATTTATTAAGCTGCTTTCTTGTGGCTAGTTCTAAGACATCTGACTGAATGTCAACTACTAAAATTATGAGCGTTTCCTATTGGATATGCCTGCAATGAAGGTAAAAATTTCAAAATGTATTTCTTCTAGGAACCGTATTTGATTAAAATGTCATTTGATTAAGTAGGGCATCGAGTTATACTACCACTTAACTCTGTTGAATCAATGTTATAGATGTCAGTTTAATCAAGCTCGGAGCAACTTGTT
>JABXWE010009910.1:0-15640 GCA_014611495.1 Limonius californicus
CGATCTTTTTTGTTAAAAAATATTTTTACAAGTAAATTTGACTTTTTTACTTATCAGTTCTACGGCCTCAGGAATATTATAATTTTTTCATTAACATAAATTACTTTTGCAGGTAATAATATTGTTTTTAAATGTTTCTCTTTAAAACTTATGCTATGCTTATTTTCATTGTTAAGTTAAAATGTTTTTACTTGGCAATTCTACAATTTCTAGAAAGACTTTAATGTTAATGAGTACTAAAGCAAATCAGGATATTTCTAGAATAATCAATGACCTTGAAGAGTTGATTCAAGGGTAGCAACTACAGCAATTTGCGCTGTCTTATTGCACGTGTGTGGCATCTAAAGGTACAATGGTACTTACTACTCCTTTCGCCTGAACAATGGAAAAGGGCCGGCAAGGTTTTCTACATAACGTTTACAAATCCATATTGGCAGATGTAGTTGTAAAAACGATTGCACTAAATTGCAAGACTTTACATTAACATGAAACAGGTTAGAATAAGTCTACTAAGTACAAGTTCGCAAACAAATTTCTAAATAATTAGTACATTCCTTGCTGTTTGTTCAACAAATATTTTGCCTAGGCTATTAAAGAACCAAGCACAACAATGTTCGGAATTTTCGCATGTTCCAATTATGTTAGAAATTGTTTTCACAACATATAACACAAAAATTGTTTTAAATTTTTTCTAAAAATTAATGATTTATTTATAAATTAATTTATGTTATGTTTAGACTTTCTCTAAGTATTTTGATCAAAAAATCTACGGTTATTGCACAAAACTAACTGAAAATTTAATACATGCTTCTAAAATTATGATAATTGACTTATTGTAGTTTTCCTTAATTCCTGGGCTTCACCATTCTCCGGACCATTAGATAAACATTAATGAAACGAAATAATTATTGTTTTAAATTATGTAATGCGTATTACACGAAACTGGAATTTAAATTAGGAATAATTTAATGTTTCACGATTTGACTTTCGTATAAGCTTTTTCAAAATTACCTAAGGCTTTCTCTCATGTTTATACTATAAGAGAAGGAAACGTCCAGAGTATAATAATTATTTTGTTGAAACCTGTGGAGATAAATAAACTAATCGGGAAATAAATAACATCCTTGAAGAAGTCATTGGAAGAGAAATTTTCCTGCCTTAAATTTCTTGTACAATTGTACAATTGGTTGTAGAATTATTGAATCAGTTTACTAAACTTGCCACTAGTTAAATGCGCATTGTTTATCCTTTTAATAAACTACTGTGAAAAACTTTCACAATATACGAAGAAAATTATTGCTGGAGTAACCTTCGTTAGACCAAGTACTAACATTACTAATAATACATTGTTACAAACCGCAATTTTGAATTTTTGTTTAAATCTGTAAAACCCCAATCGTTTCTTAAATAAAATTCGCTCATTTAAATTTGTAAAAACCCAATTTTGAATTGAATTAACCCAAAATAAATATTGAAGAAAGAAATTGCTGCGTTGGAAAGACTCCCAGCTAGAAGCATATAAAAGCAAACGAAGTAAATCGGTTTTGTGTAGATATGTATGATATAATAATCTGAGGTGCAAAGTTTGTTTATAAAATACACTTAATATTGTATTTAACAATCTTATTATTTAAAAATGTTATTAAAATTTCATTTAATTAACTGAATAGGTATTTCCCTATAAAAACTTAATTTGTAGTTTTTTTATTGATTATGTGATTTAAAATTAATACAGAACATTAATTGTTTAAGCATTTCCATATACTTTAGTCAATACTACCATTGCAAGTGTTTTAAATGTCATGTTATAATAATCCCAACCAGTACCGTTTGTTTGTTATGGAATAGATGCAGTTTGTAAAAGTTGTTGTAAGTTTGTTGTGAAAGGTGTATTGCAAAATATGGAAATGTTGTCTGAGGAATTGCGAATTAAAGAAGGAAATACATGTGTGATTTTCCTTCCTCTACTCGCTACAACTATTGTTGTAATAAATAAAATTAAAATTTGACAATATTATTGTATATATTGGATAATATAAATTCTATTACTTATAGCATTATTTAATTATTTTTAAATATCTGCATAATGGGAATTAAACTAAATTATTTCGTGGAGCTTTTTTGTGATCTTTTTTACGTCTTGTGCAATTATTTCCGTTGTAGATTTAAAAATAACAACCAAGGAAATTTAAATAATTTTTTGCTTACCTGGAATCTATAAATATCAATCCAATCACTCGTAAACACTAAACTCGTAGCAAACTGGTCAACCAAAACAAGCAAGGAGTCAGTTTTTACTCCTGATCGGTTCTACACAATACAGGTGTGCTTACGGGTGTAATAAAGCTCTCACTTATATGTGATCCCCACTTAAGTCATGAATACGCGCTTTAAACCGGCCTAACCCGACTTATCACACTCCACGTGCGTTTGTATGCACTTAGGGATTTTAAAAAGAAGTAAGCGTTGGTGATTTTCCAAATTGATGTTGCTGGTTTTCGAAGACGTTTTAGTATGAACCTTCATGAACTCGGGCGCATATTTATAATGTGTCTCTAGGAATTGGGAAGTTTCGTTGTCGATTATGGTAGTTCCAAAAATTGGTCTGCGTACTTTGGTATTTCCTTCAAGATATTACAATTTAATATTATATAAATTAATAATAAATTTACTGCAGGTAATGAGAGTTATATACCAGGAAAGTAATTTTTAAAACATATTGAATATCAAAGTGAAAATAGTTTGAAAGAAAAGTAGATGGGCAACTTAGGATTTTCCAACTACCATCACTATTTAGTTTTCATATTTACCTAAATAATATACGTAAGTACATAAGAAGGTTGCGTATTTTCCTAGCAGATATTTAAATTTGAATTACTATCAACAACTAAAGAGTTTTCTTTTAGAAACTACGATACCTATTTACGCATTGCTTAAAATCAATAGGTTATTTGAAATTAGCGTGCAATACAATATACATGTCAAATATTAGTTATGTCAAAGAGCAGTATATTTATATATATATTTATATATACAATATACTGCTCTTTGGTTATATTATGCACGCTGTCCCATCGGTGCATGCGCGGAAGATAGCACCTCACTCAAGCAATATATTACCATTCCGTTTCCGCTAGATGATAGGTACACTTTTTGTGCATATTTTAAAATTATTTTCATCTATACATTGTGTTCACATACAGTGTTGCACTAAACATATGTTTTTTAAATAGAACACTCAGTACATCATGGCACTTTTTTTAATTTTAATTTATTGCCAGATCAACAAACAATATTTGTTATACATAGCATAGGTAAGGAGAATAAAAATAAACGTAATAATAACTATGGTATTATGCGACAAAGGAATGGTCGCGGAAATGTTGATTGGTAATACAAGGATGTATCAAAATTTAAGTTGCACACCCCCATAAAAAACGTACTGTAAGGGTACAAAAAATGGAAAGTATATTTTCTGAAATACACACCCTTATACTATTTTTCTACATAGTCACCTAATTTTTCTATACATTTTTCTGAACGTGGCCCTAATTTTTGTATACCAAGACAATAGAATTCTCCTCCAATTTTGCCGACCCATTTTCCTACGTATTCTTTCACCTCGTTTTCGTTCGCGAAACGCTTTCCTCCGAGCTCCTTCCTCATTCGAGGGAACAAGTGGTAATCGCAGGGCGCTTAATCCGGGCTACAAGGTGGGTGTTGCCACACTTCGCACTTAAATTTCCGAAGAATCTCCTGCGTAACCGCGGCCTTGCGTGGAGTTGCGTTGTCATGCAACAATATGACTCCTGCACTCAGATTTCCAGGTCTGCGCTCCTTAATCGCCTTTTTTAAGTTTTTTAATGTTTGGCAGTACGTTTCGGAGTTTATTGTTGTCCCTTGCGACATGTATCTTTAAACTTTTTTGCTACAGGTGAACTCGGGTATTTCCAAACCATTGAAGCCGCTTGGTTTTCTGGAGTGAAATGATGCACTCACGTCTCATCCCCAGTGACAACGCGTCGTAAAAAATTTGACCTCTCCTTTAAATATCGCTGAAGCAAAGACAGAGAAGATTCAAACCGCTGATTTTTATGTGTATCCGTTAAACATCTCGGAACCCACCTTGCACACACCTTTCGGAAATTCAACTGCTCGTGAATGATAAGAGTACACACTGCCATATGAAATATTCAGCTCTTCAAAAATTTCTTTAATTTTTATCCTGCGCTCCATTCGAATCCATTTTCGATGATCGGGGGTCGTGGAAGTCGATTTTCTGCCTCTGCCTTCTTGAACTGTCAGATCATCACGCCCTTCTTCGAACTGTTTACACCACTTCCTGATTGTCTCTCGAGTCATTGCAGCATTTCCATAGACGGCTGACACTTCGCTATGGATTTCAGTTGGATTTAAGTTTTTAAACCACAAAAATCGCTCGGATACGCGAACTTCTAATTTGGAGTACGAATCAAGCTGCCGCGCCATTTTGAGTGACCGTTACATTCAAATTGCGAATTGCAAGTGTTTGAAAATTTGCTAACAGGTAGAAGACAAAGCCTACCAGAGCACTTCTTAGTCGTCATCTTGCTTCTATAAAACTCCGGTAGGTAACGCTGAGTGAAGCTTAAATTTTGATAAACCGTCGTAGAACTAAGTTTTGTGGTAGCTTGCGTTGGAGAATGGTGTGGATGTTCGTTTTAAAGAGTTCATAATAAACCGCGCCACTTGATTTTACGATAAACTTTTCCGCACATTTTTTAATAACCTGATCAACTGGTAGGATACTTAGCTGTTCATGCAGTTGAGAATTACGAACATACCAGGGTGCGTTCATAGCAATTCTCAAAACCTTATTTTGGAACCGTTGTATTTTCTGAATGCCGGTTTTCGAGGAATTACACCAAACCGGAGATGCATACAATGCTAGCGGTTGCAGCAAGGTTTTGTATAACAGCAGCACTGTGCATTCGATTCTGAGGGTAGATTTACGATTTATGAGTGGATATAATTGCCTTAGTCTATTACAGCATGGGATCAGTTTCTGGTTGATTTGGTATTTCCAACTTAGACGTGTATCGAGATATATTCCCAGGCATTTAACAGCATTTGTATGCAGGCAGGATCTTTGCATCTTCACAGAGTAAAGATTTTTGCTTGGTATTTATTGGGGATAATTGTAATATTCCAACGTTTAAACCATGACAAGAGCTTGTTAGTTGCATGCTGGAGTGTTGCAATTGCTTCATTAAGATTATTAGCTTGGTTAAGCACATCGGTGTCATCCGCAAATGTAGCTACCATTGCTCTAATCTCTGGCAAGTCGGACGTGAATATATTGAAGAGAACTGGGCTCATTATACTACCCTGCGGGACTCCGGAACGTAAGTTTTTGATTTCTGACAGCGTTGAGTTAATCTTAACACCAAAGGTTCCTTTGTTTAAGAGGAGAAAATGATTGATTTTGGGTAAGTGGGCATAGCAATATCTAGGATCTTCTTTTTAAGGCCACCAATCCACACCTTTTAGAATGCCTGTGCGACATCCAGAAAGATTGCTGAGGTGTACTGTTTGTTTTGAAATCCGCGTTCTACTAGTTCGCCGATCCTGATAGCTTGTTGAATGGACAAATTGGTATTTGGGTAGTATGTTAAGATTATCAATATGTACTAGTAAGCGGCTGTGGATGATTTTTTCAAGAAGTTTTGATAGTGACGTCAGCAAGCTTATAGGTCTACAGCTGCTTATATCCTTTTTATCTTTACCAGGTTTTCAAAACATGAACATTTGTGCATGTTTCCAAGATCGGGGGAAGTATCCTAGACGCATGCAGCCATTAAAAATGGAGCATAGGTTGGCTATAGCCTTCATAGGGAAGTGCTTAAGAATGGTATTGGTGATAAGGTCGTGATCCATCAAGAATTTATTTTTGAAGGATAAACAATAAATAGTGCATTCTACGTTGAAGTGATGAAGAGGACAATGTAGTGCATTTATCGGGTGCGACGGCTATTTTGCGAAAAGCGTATTTGGTTTTTGTTGTTGACATTGCTCCTGCCCATTCTGCACGGAATTACAAGTCATGTTTGTATGAAACACGGCGTTGTTGAGATGAATCACTCACCTGATTTTTTTTAAATTAGAAGTATTTATACATTTTTTTTAAATTAAAGTTTATATTACGAATTATTTAGTTCCATAAGGTATTTATAGCTAAATCTTGGGAATTTTTGAATTATACAAAAAAAGAAACTAGCTATGGACAGCTTTTTGAAAAATGCAGCTTAAATGACACAATTAATGTATCTCCTTCTTATACTAAATAGCAGTTATTTTAAGATATTGATATTGCAACATCCAGTACATTATTTTTCTAAAGCCACTTCAGTGCTGATAAATTTGATATCAAATTATGTAAGAATATTTTCAACTGTCTCAAGGTAGAGCAAGTTCATTGCCAACACTTCATACCCTTATAGTGGCCAACCTGTTTAAGACATTGATACCGCGTTTTCACAGAAAAAAATTGCTGTTTGTTTTGATATATACACGTTTTTTTTTAACTTTTTTCAAATACAACACCCTGTAGATTTTGGTCTTGGTGGTTGAAGATTATTATAAGATTTTTTATGATACTCAGTTTGCATAGGGTAAAGGAAATGAAAAAAGTTATAGACCTTTAAGGTTTTTATTTTTATTGAACTGATTTTAATATCAAACATTAATAATGCATTTGTTCTATTTGAAAAAATTTTGGAAAGCGCTCACAGAATGCTTAATTTGTATACTAATATATTGTGTGCTCGCACTGGGTACACTACTCCAACATGATGGTTTGTAACCATTCTACCATATTCTACAATTGCTCTTGCATATAACTCCATGTGACGTGGTCGTGGGCTAGATGTTAACGCCTTAGACTTCTACGCTTAATGTCTTGGGTTCAATTCCCAATACTTCAACATTGAATCTTTAACGGCCGTTCTCCCTCGCAAAGTAATGGTAAATCAGCGAAGTATTCTGCCTACTAAATCTTTTCTGGAGTACAAGTGTTTACTCTTCCCGTGGATTAGCTCACGTTAAGCTGTAGGTCCTGTATGTCTTTGGCACTGTAAACGCGCAACAGAGGAATAGGACAGAAGATCGCTACGTTTTGTAAGAGTTGAAGCACTCTAAGATAACTCCATGTAAATACTGTCGGTTATATTTGTCGTGTTGAGACAGTATCATCCACGAAATTCCATTATCCAGTTTTCCTGGTCTTTCCTATCCTTACGTTCCCATTACTGGCTGAAGAGGGGCTTAGGGTTCCGATGCGGAACCCGACTGACCCCTATAGCGGTCCGCCCCCTTGTGGGGAATGAACCTACGTTGATTTTCCTTCTTTTCCTGTCGTGTCTCTATATCATACTTTTTCTACATCGGCGTATACCGACGTGAACCCCAGTTGTAGGCATTTAATTTGTCAGCGTATGCCGACGACTCCGTGAAAGGCTTTCAAACAAACAAAACAAAATATGTAAATAATATATTATACATTTCAGTGATGTAATATTATACAGACAATGAATAAGTTTTAGATTAATCAATTAAAAATTTAAACATTGATAGAACAGGTACAATAGGAATTTTCCTAAGGCACATTAATTTAAAGCAACACAAACGAAGAGAGTTACAAAGGAATCTATAATATTAAATTGCTCTTTATTGGACAAAAAATGTTAAATGGATATACAAAAGTATTCGAAAAGTTTGAATTTTGTGGAAATGACAATGGAGACTTACATTAAATGTTCAATAACATTCCTACCTTCTTCAATACATAACGGGAAGACGTCCTATAAAAGCTCCCTTAACACTGTTTAATAAGGCGCGGTTAATATCTCTAAAAACTGTTTTTCTTTCAAGTCCTCTGAAGTTATTGGCACTCCTTGATACACTTCCTGCTTTGTATGTCATCACAGGAAAAAGTCTAGTTATGTTCGATCTGGCGATCTTTCAGGCCATGAGATATCACCTCTTCGACCAATCAATCGGTTTCCTAGCGAGTTGTTTAAGTATTGTCTTATGTTTTGGTGGAAATGGGCAGGAACACCGTCATGTTGTAAAGCATTCATCGACGTGTTTCGAAAAAAGTTGGAAAACCCTATATATAACAAAACAAACAGCAATTTTGCCACGCCCTGTTTATCGAAAATAGGTAATCGCATGGTTTTTATTGTATACTTGTGTAAGCGAAATTTCTTGGGTCTTAGTGATGATTTTCAAGTTCGTTCTAATCTGCAGCTTGCTCTGGCGTTTCATGTCAGGATAATACAGAAACACATATAAATTCATAACCAGCGACGATTCTTTTAAGAAAATTTATATTGTCACGTTTGAACGAATCCTGCGTACGATGCAAATGTCTGTTTTTGCTTATACGTAAGATTGTGTGGTGCGAACTTTCTTTACTAAATATTCAAATAAAATTTGTCGAATTGTCTCCTTCGTAATGTTCAGCTGATCTACCATTACACGTTACTCCATGACAACTGACAGAAATACGATGTACCCGCAGGAGCTTACCAGAAACTAGCAGTTATTCGGCGCTCCCTTGATCACAGTCTAGTGATACGACTGTGAACTACTATCAATCCAGAAATTAAATTACTATATTCCGTATATGCAACACACTTTTGTACGTAGGTATCATACATATAAAAGCCTCCAGAAACTAAGACATTCAACCCAAAAAATTTCTATAAAATATTATCCTGGGCACAGGAGCTAGAAATTTGTAAACTATTATAATGTTTATTCGTTAATTCTACATTGCGTTGCCACACTTTTACAATTGAAATTTAATGGAAATCAGAGTTTATTTTCAAACAATCGTAGAATGATTTGAAGGTAAACTTGCTAAATTAATAAATTGCATTTAGGGAGGCTTTAAAATTCAGTCGCATCACGAAAACTACTTACAATCTTTATAACTGTTTAACAAAAAAAAAAAAACAACAGTAGGGCAGAACAAATACATAGTGCAGAATGCAGAACTCAAATATATAAGTCAATGGTTCGTCCAATTTTGATCTAAAGAAAATGGTGCAGACACTAAAGCAACAAAACAAATAATGCGGACAATAGAGATGAAAGTTTTAAGATTGATATTATGCATAACTGCGAGACAGGCAGAGAAAGCATAGCTCTAAGAACATGTAAGGAAGAACATGTAGTGAAATGATTGAAGGGTACGAAGAAAAAACGGAACAACTATGTGAAACGAATAGGAACAGAGAGATTAGCAAATATATGCAAACCAAATCAGGAGAAGACGTACTACCGAGAAGATGGAGCTCTGCGTGGGTAGGATAACAGGCCAGGAAAACAGAGAAACATCGCTATTCAAAGGAAGAAGAAGAAGTTATTTTTTACCCTACAGCACAAAATTTATATTTTTGAATGTACAAGTTAAGATCCGGTGAGATCATTGCTTCCTAATTTGAATGTTTTCTTGTGTCATCTGTTTACTCGTCATCGCTTCTTCTACTCCTTGCGCCCATGTTCTTCGGGGCCGTCCTTTTCTTCGTCTACGGGCTGGATACCATTTCCATAATTTCTTCGGCCATCTATTTTCTTCCATGCGGTTTAGATGTCTGTACCACATCAGCCTTTTCCTTTTCTATCCTATCCATTATATCGTCTTCTACTTGCATGGTTTCTTTTATGATGTTATTAGGAATATGCTGGAGCCCTGATATCCTACAACTTCTTCGGAGCGCATCCATTTCTAAGGCTTGTAATTTGAGGCTATGTTTCTTCGAAACATCCCATACTTCCGCATTGTACAGCGTAATACCTTCTGCTATAGTCAAATATATCCTACGCTTTGTGCAGTTCCTAATTTCCTGACTCCACCATATGCTGTTCAATTATTGTATAGCTTTACGCCCCTAATTTATTCTGTTTTCTATATTTTAGTCGCAAAAGTATTTTCAAGAATCATTGTTAGAAGGAAGAGAGGAATATAAAGAAGATGAAAGCGTGAGTTTTGACGACTCCATGGAGGAGGTAGATAGCATAACGGTAGAAGGAATTGATAAAGATCTCAGTGGAATGAAAAACAGTAAAGCTCCCGGACCTGAAGGCATCCCAATCGAACTAATAAAACACAGCCCGAGTCAAGCGAAGGAAATTGTAGCAGATATTTTTTCGGGCTGTTTAAAAGGAATCGAAGCAATACCAGATGAGTGGAAGTACGCATATATAGCATCAATTTTTAAGAAAGGCTATAGAAAAAGCTGTAATAACTATAGGGAAATCAGTGTCATTGGTTCTATAGGGAGGTTGTACGATCGAATAATAAAGACAAGAATTGAAAAAGAATGGAGCGATATGGAAGAACAGAGCGGCTTTAAGGGAGGCAGATCATGCACAGACAATATTTTCTGTTTGAGACAGGTGACAGAAAAACACCATGCGCGGAATCTAGGAACACATGTAGTCTTCGTTGACCTTAAAAAGGCATGTGATAGTGTGCCGCGGAATAGATTGTTCCAAGTACTAGATGATACGAACTTAAATCAGAACTATAAAAGAACTATTAAGGAATGGTACAGTAACACCACATCGGCAGTAAAATTAAATAAGGATCATTCTATAAGCTTTTAAAATTGAGCGCTAAGAATTTTATCCCGGTAAAACATTTAAATTACTTGGTAAACTTTGATGAACTTTATAGATGTTCAGGATGTTTAATAAATCAAGCTCCATAGGTTGCGTTAACGCGTCTAGCTATCACTACAGTACAGTTTCTGCTTCACTGTAAAAACTTATGCTATCTAAATAAAGAATTGGGTTATAGTTTCAAAAGAATGCACATTACACGTACCACACCACTTTTCTATACATTAACAGGAGCTTCCGACGCAATAAATAAAAATTGGTAATCATCTACATTAAACTGCACGCTTAAACAGAAGGCGAAATGAGTGGGGAATAAAACCGCTTTATGCCAGGGAAACTGTGTTCAGACAATTTACCTCTCTTAAAACAAATCCTACAAATAGGTATATCCAGAGGTATAGAAACCTACTTAGCCTTCATAGATCTTAAAATGGTATATGAGTGAATGTTATAGAGAGTGGATGCGCCATTGCACAGTACCGGCTATTCAACTTTGTGACGCCAAGCAAGAATACAAATGGTGTCCCTGGTCACCAATCGGGTTTATGAATACTTTTGTTCTTATCAAGTTTAAATTTATAATTTTGTATGAAAACTTTGAATCATTGCAATTTGCATTATTTTTGGTAAGTTTTCTGACATATGTTTTGCTGATGATCGTAATTGATCCATAACTTAGAGTTAATGTTTCGACGGATTTATGATGACTATCGCGTATGGGTTTCGGAGATAAACTTTGGCAAAAAGAGAATACGTCGCTTTCTACTCTAATGGGAGATTTGCTGTTGTTATTGATGATAATAGACAACCGACACAAATTAACATTTTAAGTTTCTGGGAGGTATGGTAAATACAGATAGTTTGGCATCCAGGCATCCAGGCTCAACAGTGATAACTAGAGTCGAAAAACGCGGTTTCAAGTGGGTTAGATATACTCTAAGAACGGAGGATTTTAATTGGTCCAACAACACAGAGTGGACGGCCCAGAAGATCTGGAGGTGCTGGAGTAAGGAAAGCAGTGGAATATCAAACCTGTAAGCGACATAATCAAATGCCCATGACAATGGCTCTAACACAATGTTGAAAACATATTATTTAAATATACCTTCACTGTTAGGGGTGGTAATTTAATTTGGAAGTACAAAATATCCACAATGGTAGTTACCAAATACATTTTTTTTGTATAAACTTAACCGTATGTTTACCACTACAGAGTTTTACACGACACAAACGTCTCTAAAACCATATCATATTCTACTGAGATCTCGAAAGCCTACTATCGATATTTAAAATTTCAGAACAAGTTACTTACTTGGTTCAGATTCATAACATTTTCTTTTGTCTTGAGTTCCGACCACTTCTCTAGCTGCTTCATGTAGGCCGGTTTTCAGATGCTCGTATATCTTTGCCGTTATACCAATAACATCGTTGTTAAATTTATTATGCGGTCTCCCTTTACATAGTTGTCTTACGGATTCGTCTTGTAGTAAGGACAATTTATATTGTGGTATTTGCGCCGTTTCAGTAGTATCGTTTTTATAGCTCTTCTATTTGCCTTTTGTTTTTGTTTATTTACAAAAATATGGTTTAACACGCTATTAAGTAGTGGTCTGACCCACATTGTGCCCCTCGATACGACCTTACGTCTTGTATGTTTGTGATGGATACTTGTTTTGTAATTACATAATATATTATAGTCCCTAAAAGCTGTGTTGGATGCACCAAAGCATATGTGTGTATATTGTTTGAGGTCATATTACGTATTGTTTACTGTTAGGCTTTATTTAACATAATTCAATCAATATCTCTCCGTTGTCTTTAATTACTCGCTGTGGAAGCCAACTGCGCCAGACTTTCTTTCTTACCAACTCAAGAGGTTAAATCCCCCAATCAGGCCCTCGTCACTCATACTTATAAAAAGCAGTCCTTGATATTAGTACCGTCCACCAAGTCCAGAGGCGCTGGAGGCGCTGGTATCTGCCGATCCGTTCCGATCGTCACCGAAGTATAGCGAGACCGTGTGTTTACTTTCAAAATTTTGTTTGGTGTTGCGATTGTTTCATAAATTGTAATCGTTGCGCAATAAATTTTGATAATTTGTATTATTGCTATTTGGTCGTTCTTGGTGGACTTTGTGAGTTATTTGCCGTATTTGCCGTGCCTACTGACTGTGAGTTCTATGATCAGTTCCTTCTACTTGCATTTCTTCAATAAATTTGTGCAATTTGTAGTCGACGTATCTATCACTCGACTTTGCAAATTGGTTTAATAAAGGTAAGAAAGCAATATGAAGTAATTAGATATAAAGCGAATATTTATTTTTACAGGAAAATGGGGCACAAAAAACGATGTGCCGTTCAGAGTTCTGGAAGTACTGGTGAATTGCATCCTAACGAAACGTTTCACATGTTTCCAAGAAACCCCGAACTATTGACAGCATGGTTGAAATTTTTAAATAATTCTGCCATAAGGAATATACCCTACGAAAAGTTGAGGTATATGTATCAAGTTTGTGGCAAACACTTTGAAATAGGACAATACCAAACACCAGACTGTAAAAAATTAAGCAGGGGTGCTATTCCAACGTTAGTAGAAAGAGAATATTATGCATTGAGAGAAGAAAGCTTATTAGGTAAGTTATTTAACTGCTAATCTTGGCACTTGTATAATGATTTGTTTCATGTTACGCAGAAACAGAAAATCGAGGAGAAAATGTAGCTGTGAAGATGCTGAATAGTGTTGGAGCTATAGCAAGTGGGTCACTGTTGTCCCACTGCATTGATAAAACCTAATTATAGATAATTATCTTAAACAACGTGGCCCTAAAAGTTAAGTAAATAAGTTGTTGTTTTATATTTGATGATGATGATGACCATTAAAATATGTAGAATGTCGAAATGTTTAGGATATTTGTGAAGTTAATAACTAAGTATTGAAATGTAACAATATACTGTAAATTCTCCAACAGTAATATGGTAGGTTCCTATCATACGTGATGACCACAGGTGATTTATGAAATGTACATTGCAAAATTTGAAAGAATAGAGTACCAAAGAATAATGAAAAAAAAAAAATAAATGCATAATGTTTTTATAAAATTATACAGGTTGTATTATTTGTGTTATTAATGTATGTAGGTATTAGAGGGTCACTTTCACCAAAGAGCAATATTAAACCAATTTTTAGTACACTTCCTCATGAATTATTGTATACAAGTTCATCCAACCGATCTTTTATGTCACGTGATTATTTGAGTATTCAATAAATGACATACGCTTAAAATGTTATCTAGGTGATTTAGATGTTGGTGAAATAGAACACATTTAAGGTTGTTGATGTAAAACGCAACATGCGTTTTAAAATTCTCTGTGTGATAGACAAAGATAGAAACCGTACACGCATGTCCGAACTTGCGTTCGTTTTTCTACTACGTTACTCAAATCTCACAAACCGGTAACTGTCAAATGTTCTGAAATCGTTTACTCGTGCGTTCTTTTGGTTCTTTGCTTATTCTTAAAAAACTGTTCTTTTAAGAACAAATTTTCGACAGTTTCGTTCTTTGATTGTAAGTAGATATTTTAAATTAATGCTGTTAATGTAATAATTATTATTGAGCAGCAAATTATAACTATAACCTATAATTTTTAGATAATGATGATTTCTTTATTCAATAATATCTTTCAGAGAGTCTCAGATGCCTTAGGGATTTCTACTATTCTCGTAGGCACCATAAAAAAGCGTAAAGAACTCAATCCAGTTCTATCTTCTCCAGGAAAAAAGAGGCCTAGAAGAAAAATAAAGACTGCGAATTTACCGCACCAACACAGAAGCGTGGCCGACTCAAAAAATATCAAAAGCACTTATTTTCGATTATTATAGTTGGATTATGTTTCACCTTAAAATAAATAGTCACTTAAAAATTTACAGTGTTTATTTATTAGTAACAATAGTAAAAACTAATATACTGTGCATATTTTACTGTGTATTTTTCCTTTTTAACCTAGCATTTCGATACAGTTTACTACCAGTTAAAATCCCACCCTTATAATAGTACCTCTGGGCTGCCTACCTCACCAATATCAAATTTAAGTGTGGTAAATAATTAAAATATCACAGCTTTATAGTAATTTCATAGCAGAATGCAATTTAAATAGCCCGCTCTTTTATCCGTCGACGCCAATTTTTATTTTCATGAAACTAGAACCTCATTTGACTAGCTATTAGTATTTACATCTTAAACCAAACGCATTACTTGTCACGTGACATAAAAGATCGGTTGGACGAACTGTAAGTATATTTTTATGGTATCAAAAAGCCCATACAAAATAATCATTTCAATAATTCTGAGGAATGTTACTTAAAACTGGTTTAATTATTAGTGAAATAATCTTTTTAAAATTAAATTTTAAGTAATTTCAAACAGCGCGCGTTACGCATTAGTACCGCCACCAATGTCAGATGGCGCTTTCATCAGCGACCACGAAAAGTGGCCTACTGTCGTTTCTTCCTTGGATTTGTTCTGTGCCCCCAATGCAAACATGGTTTTTCCTTAAATGTGTGTATGATCATTTAGTGCACACCCAATTATGATAATTTCTTTGCTATAGATACTTACAGTTAACTTCAAAATTCTTCTGTTTATTTCTTGAATTCCCCGTTTTCATCGCACTTTTTGTATATCATTATAGACAGACCTGTCATAACTCATTTTGATCTCCCGCCGCTACTCCATGAAACAGGGAAGGCCATAATGAAGCACCCGATTTGAAGTAATGTCATTTTGTCATGGCATATGTCGCTTCCACAGTTATTCAGTGAATATGTCCAAGTTTGATTATTCATCGGTATACACCACAAGAAGGGTACAAATTGTAACTGTCGACGTAGGGAAATTTTCGACTAAATCATTCACGTCGCCCCACTACAACTTTAAATTGGGTTTCTGCCTACCCAATTAAAAAAAAATTGATTG
>JABXWE010009914.1:0-42146 GCA_014611495.1 Limonius californicus
TAGGAAACATACGGATAAATTAAACAAATATATAAAAACCATTTTATAACTTAGTTTATTTGATTACAACGTGTAGGTGGTACTCCTATATATATATTGACTATAAGAATTGCAAATCATACGAAAATACATACAAAATATAAGAATAATATGACGAGTCAATTTACTTGCTTAAAAAGGTCGGTAAAAAACTTTGAATTGTGTTCGAACCAAGCAAATAAACACACATAAATTGATAAATTAGTTTGTTTAAATTAATAAAACTGCAAATATAATTTGCTTCTTAAAGTACCTCAATTATATAGGTTTCTACAAATCATAAGTATAATATAATCAGTAAAAACAAGCCGTCCCGAAATGAATGATAAAACCAACAATAACAAACACAGTAATACTCCCAACACAACCTTCAGTTCGCAACATAATGTAGAACTCTTTATTAAAAAGAAATCCTGCTTTATTTGTACAACCCAACTTAAATAATAATTTCATTTTTAAATCCCTGAAGCAATTAGTCACAAAAAAACTAGTGATTTAATACTGTAAAAATCTTCTAACTGAAGACTTAGTTTTTCAACTCTAGAAAAAGCACATTTTGATTTGCTGACACTATAGTTTCCACACACCACCAAAAAGAATGTTATTTTCGTGAAATATTCTTGATACTAATCCTTGGAGCCTGCTGTGATTTAGGAACTTTTTCGGCGTTTACGGTTGGTTTATCGATAATTAACTTGTCCATTTTACTAATAATAAATTTCATTAACAGACAGTAGCGGAAATATAAAATGTATGTTTTCTAAAGTTTCAGGCTTCCTCGATTTGTGTCTAATGAAGTCTTCTCTTTGAGCTTAGATCTTGCCGTCGTAGGATTGATTGATGCTGACGTTTTGCTAACCGTTGCAGGTAGTACTGTTAAAGCATAATCCTACGACGAAGCGGTCTAAGCCCGAAGAGATGATTTCATTTATGTTTTCTCTCAGTGTAAGCTTTTGTAATAGTTTAAAGATTCTTAATTAGTTTGAAAGGATTTAGGCATAAATGGAGTTTCAAAGATATGCCTTATATGCCTTTTTCGAACTTCTCAGTTTAACAAATATAAATACTAACAGTGATATTTGAGTTAATCAGAATAATTTATGTTATGGACATAAGAATATTGAACTATCCAAGTTATATATTTTTACTGGTAAACGAAGCGATGGAGTTTAAGATAAGTAGAAATTTGGAAAATCTGCCAGTACATAAAAACATCTTGAAGTAACGCACAGTACAAATGCAAAACTGCTATTTTGCTTTGTACATACTTTTTATACAAGTCCAATTTTCTATTTTAATACTATATTGAGGTAGTATAAATAGGTACTTCACTTTGCGCACAAAACCTTCTTTACGCAGGGCAATTACAAGCGATCAATTAAAATTTATATCTTCTACGATAATTCGAAAGCTACGTAGAAGCAAAATATTCTATGTATACCAAAAAAATTGATTTCCTGTTGGCGTAACGGTGATTCGTAACCATTGCCACAAATTGTTAGTTCGACCCAGGAAGTGGCACAGAAAGAAGACGAAAAGCTGCATTAATTTAGTATACCAGATCTGAATGTAATTTTATTTCTGTGTTATATATGTATGTTGTAAGTTCAGACGTTTATACTTCTCGTTAGCATATCATTGTTATAAAAAACGAATCTCAGTAAAATGTTTCTTGGAATTTCTGTATATTTTCGCAGAAAACATTATTCCTGCCTGTTCTGACCGTAATCTGTGCAATGTGGAGAGAAGCTTTAAAACTGAATAGCCCTCATGGACGTAAGAGGCTATACAGTGACAGTTCGGACTCATAACATTGTAACAGTTATGATTTACACTGGCGTTTAGGTGCAGCATTTTAAATTGGAGTATCTTCAGAGTTTTGAAAGGAATAAGGTAAGTGTTATAAGTATTGCCTAATGATCTGGGAAAGGCTATTTCAAAACCATTTTGGTGTATGAAAGTCTGTAAAGAATACATCCTAAAAGTAAATTTAATAGGTAGCACTACGATTTTCTATTGTACACAAGGAGGACACTAAAGAAACATGAAGCAGAGCTAACATGTATGATGTAGAAAAAACAGTATTAAATATTTGAGGGTCATATAGGACGATCAAGCCCAAATCGAAAATTCTTAATCAACATATGCCCGTCAACTATTTGTTTTATGAGTGTCTACATTTTATGAATTTATGAAGTTTGGCAAATTACTTTCCAGAGTGGCACAATAAAAAGAAATACAATTTATGTAACACGACAAATTTTTTTTATATATTCAAAGTCATCTCCGTTTTCTTTAAGACACTTATTGCAACGTCCTAAGAGTTTTTGAAAACAGACAGTGAAAGCGTTTGAAGAAACTGCTTTCAGTTCGGCGGTTACATTTTTCTTAACATCCTCTATGTCTTAAAATTGTTCCACTCTGATAGCAGTTTCTATTTTAAAAGAGAAAAAGTCTGCTTTGCACTGTCTAGCGAATAGGTTGCTTGATTGATCTCAACAACCCCGTGTTTAATGAGAAATGCCTTCAAAATCAGCGCAGAATGGACAGGTGCATTGCTATGCAACCAGAACTTCCAACTACCCTTTCCTCGAAATTGCGATGGTATTCTAGAAGTTCGCTGAAAAATACGTATCATTATCACCTCTTCGTAGAAGATACCATTTACTGTTTGTCCTTCAGGCACAAATTCTTTACGAATCACGTCCTGTTTATCTAAATAGTCGATAAGCATGATTTAGATTCTAGCGTTTTGACTGAGGGATTGTACTAAAACACAGATAACTCTTCACCAGTGACAATCTGACATCTTTGAAACGTTCAAAACATTGAAACACACTAGTATGAGTTAAGGTGTTACAACCGTACACAATATTTAACATTTCATATTTTCTACTAAGAATGCTTTTACAGTATAGCAGTACTGCTACAGTTTTTGATAGTTTGATAACTATTCAACGGTTCAATTAATAGTGATAAAATAAATTAGATTATAATGCATTGTGTTCTAATACCGAAATGATATAAAGAGTATTTACTTTATCTTGTAACAGTTAGGTAGGCTACACACATTACAGCGATTTGTATTCCATAGGTATCTTAGTTTGCATTGTTTAAATAAATAAAAATCCAAGTAGTTACGTTGAATGTACTACAAAGAGGAAATCGCCAGGTCTACATAGCTGATATGTTAGGAACCACGCAGAGCGTAATATCGCGTGCCCTTTCACGTCTTAGAGAAACAGGTACGACTGCAAGGAGGCCTGGAAGTGGATTTTTTCGCTTAACAATGACTTCTAGCAATTAATGCATGAATGCACCTCTTTTCTACTGTTCGACATCTACAGCAAGTGCTCCAGAATGCCACAGGAAATCGAGTCTCTGACCAAACTGACAAATCGATTGTTTGGGACATCGGGTGGAATGGTCAAGAAGTAGGCTCCAAGAAGCGACACCGTGGGATGATATACTGTTTTCGGACGAGTCCAGATATTATCTTAGCAATGATAGACGGCAGCAAAGAGATATCGTAGTGCCGGACCTCAGTATACCCAACCAGTCGTTGTCTTTGGTGGTGGTGATTTTATGGTATGGGCTGGAATTTCTTTAGGGAGGCAGACTGACCTCCATATCTTTAATGATACACTCACGTTATGCCCAAGAGATCAATATGGACCATGTTCTGAACCGTTGCAACGCTGTTGTATGGGAATGTGTTGTTTTTCTTGATGACAACGCAAGACCACGTCGTGCTCGGATTGTTTTAGAGATACTTCGAGATGAGGAAATAAACCATATTGCTCTTCCTCCGCTATCTCTAGATCTCAACCCCATGGGGCATGCATGGGAACCTTGATGCCACCAGACAACAAAATTTTTTGCAAAAAAAAATATATAAGCTCAAGGACCAATAAACACCAGAAAATCATCATGGTGATGAGCAGGCACAAAATTGATATCTGTGGTATCTCAGAAACAAAGAGAAAAAGAAAAGGAAACACAAAATATCAGAACTACATCATGATCTACAGTGGAAAGGACAAAAGTGAAAGCAGGAGTTAGACTACTGATACATGAGCGATTTGATCAGCACATAGAGGAAATAGAATATATACCGGATATTAGTAAACCTGGAGAAGAGAGAGAATTATTCTACGAGAATTTACAAGAGACGCTAGATCAAATACTATCGAAGGAAAAAATCTTGATAATGGGCGACCTAAATGTGAGAATTGGAAATGATGAGATCGAAGGAGTAATGCAAAGATTCAATGAGGAGGAAAAACACAATAACGGTGAAATAATAATAGCAATCAAAACGAGCTCAGAATCAATAACACATACTTTAATCATGAGGGACAGTACAAGTACACGTGGTCAAATTCTCAGAGGCAATAGTATATCATCGATTCTGTTATCACAAACGGAAGCATACATCCCAGTCAAATCCTACACGTTCGAACACTGAGATCAGTCAATGTGGATACACCCTATAATCTTGTGCTGTGTAAACTTCGTGAAAACGTAAATCTGAAGAAGAGAAAACGTTCCGAATATATCACAAAATTTAACATTAAATCACTAAGCAATGACAGCACAAAGGAACTATACAAGCAAAGACTAACAGAAAAAAAAAAACTGTAAGATGATAACAGAATACGACAGTGTCGAAGAAGACTGGGCAAAACAAAAACATACTGCATACGAATATTATGTATACGTACAGCAATAATAAGACAGTGGCAATACGACAGATACTGACATGTAAGAGAACACTGGGAAAACTTCATGAAAGAAATAGAGCATGATTTGTATGGACGACAAAAGAAAATATGGAAAATGCTGCGCAACAATAAGACAGTGGCAATACTACAGATACAGACGTGTAAGAGAACACTGGGAAAACTTTATGAAATAAATAGAGCATGATTTGTATGGAGGACAAAAGAAAATATGGAATATGCTGCGCAATGGAAGACGCCAATCAATGAATACATATAAACAACCACTACCTCGCCCGATACATGGGTAGCCCATTTCAAGAATTTACAGAATGTATCACAAAATTCAACATCGCGTTTTTAAACAATGACAGCACAAAGGAACTATATAAACGAAGACTAACAGAAAAAATAAAGACTAAGATGATAACAGAAGACGATATTGTCAAACAAGCATGGGAAGAAGTAAGCTCCAATATAATAAGTGCAGCAATTGGAATCAGAAACATCAATTCGATAGACTAAAGCCCGTTGATATAATAGGAACGCTGCAAGAAAACAATATCGATCGCAGAATCATGAAGGTAATAAAGGAGCTTAACAATATTAATAAAACAAGAATTAGAACGAATATCATACTAACAGAAGGAGTACTTAGATCAACAGGCGTAAGACAGGGAGGCAGCCTCAGTCCGATACTTTTTAATTTTATTATGGACAAATATTAAATGCGTCAAGGAGATGAAAGGGCGATACAGGATGGGGAATAGTAGGTTCAAGATACTTTCGTACGCAGACGACGCAGTTATTGCAGCAGAATCCGAAGACAATTTACTACGCATGATTTTTAATTGTAAAACAACTGCCGAACAACTTAACATGAAAATATCAATAAAAAAAACGCAGTCCATGGTAAACTCCAAAGACCCAATGCGGGGTAACTGGCCATAGTTGACAAAATAATAACACAGCTTATGAGCTTTACCTATCTAGGCGTAAAAACGTTCAGCAACAGAAACATCAATCAAGAGACAAGAAAACAATCAAACAAATCTGCAGCAGTACCTGACTGCCTCCGCAACATATTATGGCAGAATAAATATATGCCCATTAAAAATAAAGTACGAATATACAGAACGTGTGTGAGGCCAATATTTCGTAAGCAGCGGAGACACTAGCCGAAACAGCAAAGTCTAAGCAAACAATGAGATCAAGCGAAATGAGAATGTTATGAATGATAGCTGGACTTACGCTATCTCGTAGAGTGGGAAATGAAACCATCAGAGAAAGATACGATACCCAAGATATCGTTAGGTGGGCGAGAACAAGGCGACGGCACTGGCGATATCATGTTGACGGAATGGGTGAGGAACGACTAGCAAAATGGGCGAATATGCAAAAACTTAACACAAAATGAACAGTAGGACGGCCACCCAAACGATGGAGGGACTGCTGGACATCAGTATCGCAAGATCAGTAAGAAATCATCCCCAACCAAGATGAGGCAAAATGGAATTAACAGGATATCATCCTATAAGAAGAAGATACACAATTTCAAACTTTATTTATCTGTCAATTTGGTGCAAACAATGTAAATAGTATGTAATATGTACAGAAATGCCGAAATATTAAAAATATAAAAAATGTAATGTTCTCTTTCATCATCCGTTATTTGTCTTGATACTGCTATCACTACTGCTACTACTACAGAAATGAGCTTTCTTAATTCGTATACAGTGAATCTCCCACAAGCGGACACTCACGACCCTTACTTTTTTGTCCGGTTAAGGAAAACAGCTTTAAATATAACAATTTTAATTTAAATTTGTTTATATTTGGAGTAAATATGTAAATGTATTGTAAGAAATAATTGTGCCAAAAAAGCGCTTAACGGACGAATGAAATAAGATTGTATATAAGCAACTAAAAATTAGTCAGTAGTAAACTGAACAAAATTTAAAATGCCCCAATGTCGCAATTTCTAAAGTTCTATAACCATGATATTCTCCTTCTTCCCATTCCTTCCTAGCCGGGTATCTTGCCTTGTAGGACGAGTTGTAGTAGTCCGTATTTCTCATTGTGTCTCATTATATGTCCAAGATATTCGAGTTATCGTATTTTGATTGTTTCCATTAATACAAGATTTATATTCATTCTTTCTAAAACGTTCTTGTTGCTAACATTTTCTACCCATGAAATCTTCAGTATTCGCCGATACATTAGCATTTCAAAGGACTGTATCTTTCTGATAGATACCTCCATTAACGTCCACGACTCCACTTCGTAAAGAAGTACAGCGAACACATAACGTCTACCAAACGCATCTTCGTTTCTATATTAATATGACGTTTCTTTACTATTGGGCTTAATTTGTTAAACGCTGCTCTAGCTTTCTCGATGCGGCATTTGATTCTACTGAGTGATCCCATTTTTCTTTAATTGCTCTTCCTAGGTATGTGTATTTCTGTAATTGTTTCATTCTGCTATTTCTACCAATAAGTTTATAGGAGCTGAGTTGTTTTTACTTATCACCATACATATTGTTCCTCTTTCTTGCTTAATTTATAAAACCGTATCTGTAGTTAACGGTTTGTAATGTTCGTTTAACTTTGCCGCTTTATCTGAATTAAGGCCTCTTTTTAATTGCCTCTCATAAACCGATTACTATCTTGCTGTTTCCCAAATACAGTTTTAGTGGAGCTGTTTTGTTGTTATCATGGACAAATGCTGATTAATATTTTGTCTACGCGCTTGACCGTGAACGTTTGCTAGGAATTTCCTGCCCCTGAAGGGAGTCCTACATGTTAAATTGTTCTAGAATTCTTGCACCATATTTAGCAATATGATGAAATCTTCCAGATGTTCGGTATTCGCGTTTCGTCCTTTCTGGAGTCGATTTTACATCTCCGCTCGACCCGGTTGCTTGCGAAAATTTCAGCACCGAAATCAAATACTGCAGGGGCGGCTTGGGTTTTCGATGTGTGTCCATCGCGTCAATTTTCGTATCGCTGTTATCACCGTGGTGTGAACATAACCATCGACAAGTGTAGGATTTAAAGAAACACACTGGATTTTAACCCTTGGAGGGCAATTCATTGCAAATTTGCTGATCGCCGTTGGCTGATTATTATGGAACCCTTTTCCTGTCCCCGACGTGCTGCTTCCACGACAAACAACTTGGAAGTTTGTACAGGGAATATTACGTCCGAAATTCCCCGTTTTCTTGAGAACGTCTTGCCGATTTTGCTGGTGCAATCGTGATCCAGTCTTCAGGGGCGTGCCTGCGAATTTTTCGTGCTTCCCCAAGAACCTAGTGCTGAACCTTTTGTTGATGCAACGTAAAGCGACCTTCAGTCGCCAGTTGCTCTTTTTTTCTTGTTAATTGTAAAGTGTAATGGTAAATTGTAATTTTTGTAAACTGGAAGTTGGAACTCACTGGCTACGTAGATATGTGGTTTAGTAAAGTAAATATCGCTAGCCGCTGGCTGCGAGCCTTTTTTCTTGTTTTAACGTTTTTGATATTTTTCTTGTACTATGTGTGTTACCAGGTCCCGGGTTGCGCACATTCGTCGCCCGTTCACGTACGATCAGGAGAGTTAAGACAGCGTTGCTCCGGTCAGTACTTGGATGGGTGACCCGAAGGTTGCGTTAACGCGGCGCCTCTCTCCCACGAGGATTGATCACTATAAGAGAGTAGATCAACAACCCCCCTTATGGGGGAAGCCCATGCCCAACAATGGGATACTGCGGGCTAATAAAAAAAAAATGTGTGTTACCAAGTTCCAGCAGTAGAATTATATTTGTCTTGAAATTCACCTTATCTCTTCTTACTGTATAATTTTATTGTTTTGTGCATGAAATTTGTAAGCTTTATATACAGACACAATCAAGGTGAGTCCGGTTCCCGTAGGCTGCTGGCTTCTCAGCCTTCCACGAGAACCTGCAATCAGCTGTGATTTGGAAGGTGGTGCCCACTAATTTTGACCTAGTCTGTACACAACTAGGTACGATTTCCTTCCCGTTTACGTTTCTCGTGAACCACCCCTACTCCTCTGAGCTAAGCCGAAGTCCTTTTCCACCTTTCCTGTTGTGGATCGACGAATAGCTCGTTTGGTCCGTAACAGGTTGCTACTCTATTCATTATTTATTGTCAATCCTCAGGACTGTCTGTAAGTATTACCTTACCATCTGCGTAACGGATGTTGTTTATACGTTCTCCATTAATCAATTTTCCTTTATTACATCCTTCTAGTGCTTTATTAAAGATCTCTTCCGAGGATAAGTTAAAAAGAACTGGTGATAGGACGCAATCCTGACATACTCGTCGTTGAATAGGGCCTGTTCCTGTTTTTGTTTCCTCTACCGCTATGTCGGCGAATTGATTCTAATACAAGTGTCTTATAATCCTAATGTTCTTGCCATCTGTTCCAATTCGCTTTTGAATTTCGTTGACCTGTTCATGTTTCACTGTATCGAGGGCCTTCTGGCAGTTGACTTCTCGACGTCTTTGTATCAATACCTGTTAACCTCATCATAAGAGTTTATCAAATCCGAATCTTCGATCTTCTTTTGTCTTCTAATTCGCTTTTGTCGTCTTTTTCGCCGTTATTTTTAAATCCAATGTTTAACCGTCGAACTATACTTTTTTTTAAATTCTACGGCGGTTAATCAATACATAATTATCATTTCCTATTCTATATGTTTTGTGGAAATCTATGCGTATTTAATACGATTTGTAAGTAGATGGCGCAGCTTGTTTTACTTTTGGGAAAACGCGGAAAATTGATAAAATAAGACGTCTCACTTTTCAGGTTTGAAACAGAAACCTGCAAATAAAGCTTGACTAAGAGCTTATAACCTATCTCAACTTACGTTTACATTTCACACTACCACCATATCGAGTATTGTTCTTGCTGCGGATTAAGTTTACGTTATAATACAAATAATCTACTGGAACTTCTAAGTAGTTTGGAAAATTTAAAGCATATTAGCCTATAAAAGTGAAATTGTTTTGAGAAATACTTAGTATGAACTAGTCGCAATAGTTCTCTATATTTGTAGGTTTAAGGAAATCAATCATTTGGTATTGCCATGTAGGCGATTTTTCAAAATTTAATAACCGCAAAGCGGAAATCAAAAGCTCATTCAGAAAAAAAGTTCACCATGCCGTTCTGCATCCCCTTTGTTTCCATTGTCACTGCGTTAACAAGTGCCTATAGGACTGTGCTTAACTAACCAAAATCCACGCGTGAACCACACAGTCTAACGTCCGTTAAATTACATTGCAATCCATCGATTCGCGAGAGCGTCGTTTCGTGGGGGCGTCGATATTCGTGCGCATGTCATCCTCGTACAATTGCATTTTCCTCGTACACAGTCGTCAACATACGCCCACGTGTGATAACTAACTTTTGCATGCGTGATAAGAGAAGCAGCATGGCAAAAGTATGTTTAAAGCGTGAAAACAACAGGTTCTTACCTTAGAAAGCTACCCATGATACTAGATTCTGAAAATTTGTTCATTAAAAAAATATAAACAAGGAAGTTGCAAAATTTGCGAAAGTGCACGCTTTACGTGAACGCGGCGGCGCTAACACCCCTTCAGTTGTCAGCTGTTCGTCGCGAGTGGCAGCTCCGTGCCGTGGCTCTTCGAAGCTGCATCATGACTTAAACAAGAACACAGTGGTTGGTTTCAGCTGATTTAAGGTAAGACTTACTGTATTATCCATTTCTTAAGTTTAATAAACCATCGCATCGCATTTTATAAGTGTCACATAATCCAAATAAATTGTTGACATCTGGCAGAACAGATGAAATAATAAATTGTAACATGATCTCAGTTATTTATAAAGGTTAACTATTTTAAATAATATGCTTATGTTATGTATTTCGAGGAAATACAAACACATTTAATAAACAAAATAAGAAACTACAGCATATGGAAAATGATGTTTACAAAACTTTGTTTTACGAAAACATATTTGGACACTATAACAACAAACCTTAGCGGTTGCAAATTGTTGTGAAAAATAAGGTATTAAAAATATCCTTCCACAGTAAGTGTTCTCCTTCTTTAAACAACTGTAAACAACCGGCTTTATTTGAACGTCAATGTAGCCAGATTGTTATTTATTAGCATTTCCAGAGATCTTGTTTTAATTATATTTTTTTGTATGTATTAGGCTATTGCCCTTTTTTGAAAAGATAAATACGTAATATTTAGTTGAATCTACATGAAAACGGAGAACATGCTGACCACCTATACAAGGCAACCCCTAATCAAAGTGACTACTCTAGTAAATATCATAAATCTATCATCTCGATGTAATTTATTCTGTATATAGCAACCATTTTTAACAGAACATGCTACATATTTCAAATATATCGCTCAAAGTGGCTATATACCAAAAGTACCTTTGATACAATTTTATCTTCACCTAAGGTTTTTATTACACCGATTCTCTCAGAAGACATATTACTGGTTGGGAATGCCTCTGTTATTTGTTTCTTAAGAAATTTTTCAATAGGTTTTTTATCCATTATAAGAAGAACACCTATTAGTGTGAACACGGTAGGTTGTTCATCTCCAATTTTTGTTTTTCATAATATCAAACATTGCTCTAATGGTGCTCCTTCATTATGAAGTCTTCTAAAATGAAAAAATACAAGGAAAAGTACGAATATTATATAGTTTTCATTTGATGTTTGTAAAACTCTGACTGTAAATTGACCACATGTTTAAGTTTCCTACGGGTCATATTTTTTGCTTCTTCTCTGGATCCGTCTAGCCACAGCAGCCTAAATGGCAGCCTGATCAGTTATCACACCACATTAGTGACCTACGTTCATTGTATCACGAAATACAAGTCTCTGACTGGGTGTGTGTTGAAGTCTTTCTATCCGTGGAAGTCTTCTGTTGACAATGGATCACAGGAGCATAAAATGTCCATTGCCGTTTCTGGTTCCTTGTTGCAGAATCTACAAATAAAGATTCTGTTGAATTTTTTGGTACCTGTAGCTATTCCCTAACAGTCGTGTGTCCTGCTAACAAACCCATGATGAGTTTGTAGCTCTTTTCGTGCAAGGTCCGTTTATAAACGTATTGCTATGATTGAGTACTAACATATTGGTCAGTCAATTTTATGTTGCTCGAAAATTCATTTGCTCACACAGCTGCAGACAGCTTTTCTAGGCACTCTAGCTCAGGTTCTGGACCACAATAGGGCCCGTTGTTGTGGCCTAACAGGACATTGAGTTCTTTGAAACATTTTCAAGTCAGTCTAAATGAGAATCTTAATCTTGAAACAACTTCTAAGGTCACCTGACTGTCTGATAAAATATAGACATGCTTCTTTATATACAGAATACGAAAGTATACTGGCCCAGCGAAAAACTGAGCCTCTCGCTTGGCTTTACCGTATCGATACTTGAGGTTGTAGTTTTGTTATGGACGCTACTTTCAGTGTTTTTGGTATAAGTAAAACACTACATATCTTTACAATAACTTCATTTAACAAAGTAAAAACGATGTTTCACAAACAAAGGTCGGAGAGTAAGTGTCCCCACATCTAGCCCTTAAAAATTCAAAACTACCGTGGTTTACATGTCAGTAGAGATTGGTGACCATGTGGACACTCTTACAACACAGAAAACCTAGACTACCACAAATAATAGATGGGGCGCCGGCACTTTGTTTGGAGCGGTCGGTAGGATACAAAATGGCACATCTGCACAATTGCAGGTCACCATTAATCACCACAAATATCAAACACATGGATATGTCTAAATTAGTTGGATACAACACGCATATATTCCTGCTCCAACACTTATCACGGTTTTCAAACCTTCCATATACCAGACCAAGGTATCAGGAGGAAAATCCTGCCAAGTATATTCCCACTCTATTCCATTTTCTACTATCGCCTTGAAAAGTGTGGCTGAGTATTATTTTAGTGTGTGACACACTGTGCGGCTTTTTTTCAAAACTGTGACCTTCTATGCTACCAGTCAGGCATTGAATTCTGAAATGTGTATAGTCTTAATGTAGTCCCTCTACTGACTACAGTATGAAGAGGAAGAAAGTCCAGAACATCTCGATTGTAGTAGTGGGCGTTGTTTTAATACCCCTGTGATGTTTAGACAAGCAAGCCCTTACATGTTGCCTAGTTTTAATTTTGAATTTTCGTGCTTGATTTTGGGCCACTACACCAGAGCTGCATATGCTATATTTGATCTGAAAACTCTGTTGTGTAACCATTACACCCTGCTTGGTCGTAAACCCCATGCTTTTCATGACATTTGAAATACTTATTTATAAAGATCCCTTTGTTGGTCTCGTTTAAATAAACTTTTGTAAAAGTTTAGTGGAATAAAATACCAAACATATCAAACAGACACGTCGGATTTTTAAGAGCGCCAATAAAAATGTGGATATTGCTGTTCCTTGTGATACGTATTTTGGGTTGCCTAGTTTTCGTATGATAGACTAGTTACTCTTCTATGAATCATCCGGTAAGATATTTAGCGCAGTAGGTAGTTTCTTGTGTTCGGTTTTAATGATATACTTATTTTTGTAAATTATAGATATATTTAAGAAAAACGTCTGTAAATAAAACACAAATTTAGAAATAACAAACAGTCTAACATGTTTTAGATGCCAAATAGCTTATCTCCGTAATTAATAGCAGCTTTGCCATAACAATGGGTTCTATCACATCTATCACAGAAACAATATAAGATGGAGCTCCTCAAGGCACCATACTCGGACCAATACCATTCAATATTCAGGGCGGCATGTAATAGGATCTTGTAAACGGTAAGATGTAGAGATTCGGTTGAAAAGAAGAATTGCTCAGAATCTCAAGAACTACGTCGACATCAACAAATGTTGCTTTATTTTTAGTACCAACTGGAAGAACGACATATTTAAGTTTAATGTTTTGTGGTTAATTTGCCATTACGAACGTCTACGCAAAACTGCTTTAACATAATTAACGCATTTTCAGGTAGGTTCCGAGTGTTTAATTAAATTTGTATAGCTTATAACATTTTTCATTCTCTTCTCTCGGGGGGTTTATTGGAATAAATATCATTATAGGCTAAAATCTTCTTCTCGTAGCACCTCATATTCAATTTATAAAACAAATCGATCAATATCGTGAATACGCAACAAGCTATGAAAAATGTAAATAGAGATTCGGGGTATACGTAAAATGGCCTTATTACATAAAATGTTGAAACGGTTACGTGGTATTACTGGTAATATGCAAACTATCTACAGAACATTACGAAAATTAAACGTTTGGGATTTTTCAGTAGATACTAACAATTAAGCAAAATTAAGTCCCTGAGATACTAGAACGATTCTTTCCATTTAACCAAATTTTGTCTCTTATATTTTACGCGATTCCGGTGCTATATTGAACACACTCTACAGGTCGTCCAGTTAAGCACCACAGATAAATCCTTATTGGCGATGTTTTCAAACAGTACCGCAATAATAACTCACGTAATAATCCTACAGGAACAGTGAATTGTCTGCAAGATTCGCTGAATAGTATAAATAAATAATTCAGTAGATGGAAAATCAATGTTAATATAACTAAAAGTGAGGCTTAGATGTTCATTTTAAGAAGAATGAAATCTCTACCATCATAAACCAAACCAAAGCAAAGGAGAATATTAGGGATAATGCAGTCCAATAGCTTAGTATGTATATAAATAGCAGTTTGAATGGGAATATCATGTAAATAAATAACCTTAATAATAATAAGTGTTGAACAAGGCTAAAGCTACTGTACCCTCTGACAAATCCACCATTCCTTCTAGAGATTAATTTTGCACATTTAATATATAAATCTCATAGTAAATGAGCTTCTGCAATTTAGGGAGAAAATCAGGTAAAACTTGGTTTCATATGAAACTATCAACTACATTACAATTGCCAACAGTTATTGAAGAGCTTGCTATCTGTTAAATCTTTCTATAGTATTAAAAACATTGGAATAAGATGGGACTACAATAGGTAGGAGAGGAAGCTACCGTAGGATATTCTGTCATACCAGAACGATAGTGACAAATCAAATGACCCTTAAATTACCGTTGCTGTATATTCCATGCATAATAGCTACAGAGCATATTATGCTGTCCTCGCACAATATTAATAGCCAGTTAACTTAAGCCAAAGCAACCATATGTTCCATTATATAATGCCGAGTTGGTTTGAATAAGGTTTAAAAGATATTTTCGTCGATATAAGGATTCCTGTAGTTATTTTCAAAACTATAGAGATATTATGTAAATACACCTTTATTAAGAACGAAAACAAAAGAATTACAATATGAACATCACCAGAAATCAACAACTAAATAATTTACAGTTACTAAACAAGTATCTTGCAGAATTAAATTTATGTAACACTTCATTTTTACAATAAAAGCTCTTCTTTAAATTTATATTAAACGTATAAAACATATATAAAAAATATAAATAAGTAGTACTCTATACAGGGTGGGCCAACTAAAGTGCGATATCCTACTAGAAGACCTCCGTATGAAAAAATGTTTACATGTTTTGAAATTTCATTTACAAAACGAGGGTAAATTTTTTAATTCCAGAAGATGTAGACTTAGAACGGTTACGAATATTGAAAATGAACAGTGTCAGAGCAAGGATTATATATAGTCCTTGATTAGAGGCAGGGAATGAGAACTCCTTGTTAATCGAAGAAATCTAAGTACAAATATGGGTATTAGAAGAACTTCAGAGGTCCGTTAAGTTGCTGAACAACACTAGCCGCAAATTCTGAAATAGATGTAAAAATTTGGGGCCCAATATATGCCCTAAAGAGAAATGTATTTTAAGTTTCCGAGTTATTAAGAAAAAACTAAATGTTTCGCCAACTTCATGCTGGCGCAGCAATTCCGGTCTTTTGAAATTATTTTTCTGTAAATATTTTGCGCCATTGTATATCATCCCTATAACAATATTGTGCTGCTCGAACTACATGAATTATAAATTATGTATTGTTTAGCAATGGTCCAAAATTTTCAAACAATGCTGAGGTGAATGCTAAGAACTCGCACTATTATGCACATGAGAGTATTTCTTTAAATATGTGAAGTGGCATAGTAATTAACCATATTATTGGACCACACTTCTTCGATGAAAGTTTAACTCAGAAACATTATTTGGATTTCCTACAAAACACTTGACATGGGTTATTATTAGATGTAGAACTCAATATACGATAGACGGTATGGTACCAGTTGCATTGTTCGGATTTGCTCAAATTATATATTATGGAGAAAATTGGATTGGAAGAGGAGCTGCGCATCCATGAACGCCAAGCTAAAAAATCGTGGCATGTACATTAACTACGCCTAACACGGTTGCTCGAGTCTGGAGCTTATTTTTAAAACGAATTGGAAAATGTGTCATATTTTTTGTTGTTTTTTTCATTAGTTTAGATTTTACTATACTACGATTACACAATTACTTAATATTAGTAAAACTGTTAATTACTACAGTAAGAGATTAACTTGTCAGAAAGTATCTATGATCCATGCGCAAATCTAATAATCTCATGATAAATGTGATACATGTATGTTGGGTTGCGCAAAACAATTTTTAAAAGGGGACAACTTAGCTAGCCCACGGTGTGTATTGTATTAATTGCAATTTATATAAATAAAAAGCCCCCAATGTGATATTTTTAGTGGTACAAAAAGTATGCAGGTAATCAGCGGTATTGATAAAATCTATATTCAACGTTTTAATCCAACATTATGAACAAATAGCAAGCATTCCATTTCCGCTTACGCAGGAAATTAAATCTCTGAATCAATATTTTTATTAGCATGTTCAGTGCCACCACCTGCTGAGCTTTTTATTTATTATTTTCCAAACAAAGACGAGAAATTGAAATATAACGTGCATTGGGTATCCTGCGACCACAAACAAATTGGTTTTAACTCCGTGAGAGGAAATCGCTGATATATATATATATATATATATATATACATACATACATATAGGGTGTTTCATTAAAAATGTCTACCCTGGAAATTGTGTACATTATTAACTTGAATGTTTGTTCTTTCTTAGCTATTTTCGATCTTAGTATTAAATTAATGTACAAAAAACTTAGGTAGCCTGTGAACGACTGCATGGGAAACATTGGAAAGTTTACTTCTATCGTGTCTATTTGGTGAAAAATAGATGAAACTAAATGATTACCTTTCTGCAGTTTATAAATATGAGAGAAATTATAAAATTCCTTTGCGATTCAACGGTATGATCACTGCCTTAAAAGATTCTTGTTCTGTTTTTCTTACATTTGTTGAAGGACCTCCATCAACGTACTGCCGAGTGCGCGATTATTTTAACGTTTCGTATATTTAATTCTCAGGTTTTTTATCTGCCTCGGCCTTTTTGGTAACCCAACCCCGTGTTAATAGAAACCTACACGGATCATATACGGCCCAAAATCGTATGATTCGAATCGAACCTCAACGGGACGAACTCCCCGCGCTCTGTAGTAACACATTATCATCGATGTCTCAACGTTTGCAATTCAAATGAAATGAAATGAGTAATAATCGACACAAATCCGTCTAATCGCCTAATGTGACATCGGAGCACATCTTAGGGACTTTTTCAACATTTCTATCGATATCTAACTGATGCAACTATGATAGATCAGTAAGCAAAATGCAGCCAATAATCAACAAAACGTATTACGACGTATGATAAATGTGACGATAACGCCGGCTACAAATAACGTTATAACTTCAACAAACGCAACTCTATGTGCTGTACATAATTGTACTATTGCCTTATACAGGGCGATAAAGACGAGTCCAACCAAATTCACTCACTAAAAATTAAGGCGTAAAGGTTTCCTTGTTACAATCAATTTCTATTTTTAAATAGGGTTTTGGGTCCTGGAAGGTCCTAAACATAGTTTTTGTGAATATACAATCATTGGCAGGTTTGCTTGAAGTTCGGTAGGCATACTGACGAAATTAATTTAATGTGTATGTCAAACAGTAGTTTAATAAGAAGTCGCTGGAGGGCGCCGGTTACGGGAAATAGAACTTAGTTTTTCTGCAGTAAGTTTCTTGGCCAAAACTGTGATTAATTTTTAAATTAGATGCATTTATCATTTAGCATTTAATTCTGGTAAAAATAGTGATATTCAGATTCAATAATTTCTGTAAAATTTATAGTCAAGAAAACTTCTAATTACAGTGGTTAAGCTTTTATTTACATTAAGCCAAAAAGGCTTAGTTGTAGAGTTTTAAACTGTGCTCGAAGTTTAGCACAATTTTAAAATTTCGTTTTAACAGCACTTAATTTATCAATGTTTTAGAACAGTTAATAAGAGTAACTAAATTTTCCTGACAAGTCGGATTTTCATAAATATCTCAAAACGGATTAACGCAAGCATTCTTTTTTAGACATGCCTATTACATCTAATTTTATAATAAAACGTAAAACGTTTTAGACAAAGAGTCAGCGTAGAAAACTAAGCCCTATTACCCGCAACAGGCGCCATCTGCTGTCCTTCTATTATACTACTCTTTAGTATACGTCTGAACTCACTTAGTTTGCACATTAAATTGTATGGAACTTGACCAAAAATTCCCTTATAAACTCACAAAAACATTTTGAGGCTAGTATACGCTTTAAGCGGTGTGGTGGTAGTTGAGTTGGTAGAGCGCTCGCTTTCTGGGTAAAACATCAATTGTGGCTTAGGTTCGAAACCTAAGCTTTATTATGCAGATTTATAAAACTCTTGTTGTTTGCAACCCACCATACACAATTTCCCAATCCGGCTTGCAACCGTGGGATCTTAATGTTAAAATTCTTCACTGGAATTTCTGTCGTTCGGATTCAGCGTTAAACTGTAGGTCCCCTGTGTTTCTATCTTAGCGCGGAGGAGAAACACGTGACAGTAAAGACGCCGATGCCCAGCAGTGGGACGAAGAGGCTGTCAGTGATGATTATACACTCTAAAATCAAAATTAGCATAAACACAAATTACTTTTATCTCACCCAGTGAGTAACTTACCGCATTGACCCTGAATACAGAGCGAATAATTCGCATTTTTTTCATTAGAGTCACAATACTATGTTGTTTTAAGACTGTAGTCAATAGTTATTTGAACAAAACTTTTAGTGGTGATTGTGGATTACCTTATATTGTGTTTTGATTCTTGAAATGTAAGAGATGTAATAATGGAGGTATATTTTATCTTAAATACGTCACAGTATGATTTTTGTAAAAACCGCTTGGTTGTCTGTTTACTGGTAGGAATTAATGTTCTCTACAAATAATAGGATATAAATAGAGCTTCCTATCTCGGTATGGCAAAATGAAAAGTACATTAAACTGCAACAGATTTCGTATGATACCAGCTGCTGCAATAGTTCTTATTTTCTTAGCACAACCGAAGCGAACCACTCAATTTACTCTAATTGTTAGGGCTTAATTAAAAAGTTGCGGAAAATTAAATTCTGAGTTTTCATTTGTATACTGCTTTAATCGAAATATACATTTTTAAAATCGATTTAGAACAATTTTTGTCCATAAAATAAAAACTAACCGTAGACCTCGTGATTTTCTTCTTATTTTACACATAATATCTTTAAATAGATTCTTATCTTAAGTAAAGGATCAAATGTGATTTATAATGTACGAGATAATTGAAGCTAACTATAGGGTATTTAAACTTGTATTTTAGGCACATTGATAATATAAAATGTGCAACACATTTGCAAAACAGAAGAGTTAGTTGTAACGACGTCTGTTTTACGATTCTCTTAAATATTTGAAATTGTAGGTAATTAGGTTTTCACAATTTAAGCAAAATTCCCTTAAACGTTTCTGAACTGTATTTTTAATTTAGTTCCCATATATTTCATTTTTGTCATATTTCCATTCTATCCGGTTGGATTCTTCAAATGCTTTCAATGCATAGTTATTCATTTGAAGGTTCATCTTTCGGATCTGGAAATGAGGTGGGTTAGATTGCGCCAAAGTGGCAAATTTTACCGCTGATCAATATTCAAAATACGTATTGCCTTACTCAATTTTATATTACCAATTTATAGTATCTGCGATGGATATCCGAGTCATGTAACGGGGTTATAATTATTTTATTATTGTTATCTAGATGGAAGATTATACATATTTGCTGACAACTTATATTCATGCATTGTGTAAGATTTGTTACCAAAAATGTTAGTAGTGATTATACAATGTACGGGGAAACAGGTACCGTAGTATGTTTTAAATTCAATGGTTATGAGTAGAATGTCGTTGTAACGTTCCGTACGCCCTGAATTCATTACATGATCTGTGTGCTTCGAATTTATTAATAGAACTTTGTGTTCCAGATTGATTGCAAAAGTTGTGTGCTCTAAATTAGAGCCACGTGCTTAGCAACAGTGCTGTGTGTACCTAATAAAATATTTAGTTGGATGCTACTAATTCATTATCAGAATTGTGTCCTTCTAATGTGATATAAAGCTGTGTGCTGAGTGATGGTGTCGTGTGCACCTAATAAAATTTGATTTATGTGTTCCTAATTAATTGGCAGAGTGGTGTATTTCTTATTAATTCTAATGGTGTGTGCAAAGTAATGGAGCTGTGTCTAAATTATTAAATTTAATATGTGTGTGTGTGTTCCCAATTCACTGCCATGGTTGTTTATGTCCTAATTTATTATGGAGCTGTGTGTTTAGTAATGATGTTGTATGTGGCTGCTTAAATATTAAGTTGTGTATTGCTAATTCTGTGTCAGATCTTCCTCCTGATTTATTAACCTAATTAAATATTTAGGTGTGTACTTGGAATACATTGTCAGAGTTGTCCTTATTTCTTATGGGAGACTATGTTTACTGACGATGGTGTTTGTATCTAATTAAATAATGAACTGCGTGGCACTAATTTATTAGGAGGATTGTTTGCTCAAAAGATATTATGGAGTTGTGTGTTCAGATATGCTGCTGTGTGTACTTCTTTAAATTTTGATGTATGTGTTCCTGATTTATTCTCATAATTGTTTATCTGTGTTTAATGATAGTGCTGTCTGACTAATTCATTGTTATGGTTGTTTTCTTTTTTTATTATAATAGAACTATTTTTTAGTGCTAGCGTATGGGTACCTTACTAAATATTGAGTTGTGTACTTCTAATGCATTGTCATAGTCATTTACTCCTTATTTATTATTGATCTCTCTGCTTACTGATGGTGCTGTTTGTACATAATTAAATACTGAAGTGTGTGCCACTAATATATTATCCGGGTTCTTTATTCTTAGGTTATTAAGCAACTGTTTTCTCAGCGATGCGCCTGTGTGTTACTTTATTAACACTGGATGTAAATGTTCCAAATTCATTGTCAAACTTGGTTATCTCCTAATTTAGTATGGAACTGTATGTTTAGCGATGGTGTTGTATAATATACATAAATAAATATTGAGCTGTGTGATTCTAATTCATTTTATAATGAATGGAGCTGTGTGTTTAGTGATAGTTCTGTGTATACTTATTAAATATTGCTCTTTGAATTTCTAATCTAATGCATTGTCAGAGTTGTTTACTCCTTATTTATTATGGGCATGTATGCTTACTAATGATTCTGCTTGTTTACATATTGAGCTGTGAGGTTCTAATTCATTGGCATAGTTGTCTGCTTCTATGTTATGATGGAGACGTGTACTTGTGATGGTGCTGTGTGTTTCTAATGAAATATTGAGATGTGTGCTCCTGTTTGTCTGTCAGTAGTAAACTACTAACAAGTTTGTATAAATTCAAAAATAACTAATAATGGAAGAGTTTCGCATTTAAACGAAATTGATACTTTTCAATCTACTGAAAAGCTAGTTACGCAACAGTTCTATTTTAGAAAATATTATTATGATTCTGCAATTCAAAATTCCGTGCACAAAACTTCAGGTGCTTCCTGTGAATAACAGCAACCTCAGATTCAGAGCATGGATAAAATAATAATAGTAAATAGTATGCTATATTGAATAGTTTAAATTATTTTTTCTTCAAACGTCAGTAAATCTGTCATTTTTCGACTGTGTAGGCGACCGTAAAGTTTCATTTTTCCTCCGCCGGAGCTTTAGTTTTCACTTTTCCGCCAGCGGAGGGAAAAGTGTTATCATAGCAACATAGATAGAAACAAGAAAACAAGCGTCTACAACTCAAGATTTATTAAACTAAAAACAAAACTAAAACTTTTATTTATCATTCAAATGAATATTGAATGTACAATGCGAACGCAACCGGAGACGCAATAATTGTAAAAAATAAATTAATATTGTTGACAGCGTCCACTGACAGCTTTATGTTACATTACTATAGCAACAACCTGTGCCTACTCACCGACACCGGTCTAAACCGCCTTACGAACCCAATTATGTTTAAAAATTATTACTATCAAAAAGAGACGTTTTTGCATTAATTTGTCGACATTTGAAGAAAAAACAGCATATTTTATTTGGAGGAAAAGTTACTTTTCATGACTTGCTCTCTATTACCAGCCTCACTCCGTTCGGCTGTTAAACACGAGCGCGTCATGAAAAGTATCACTTTTCCTCCATATAAAATAATATACTATTATTTGTTTTGTTTGTGTCGTAATATGACACCTATGTTGGGACTTTGCAATACTATATATTATATTGTATTGTAAAGTCCTAACATCTTATTGAGAAGAGCAATACTATCGAATAAATAAACCAACTTAATACTTAATAATTAATATGAAATTTCCAAAACAGAATTTGATTGTTATTGGACTTCATGAATTTGCTTGTTGCAGAATTGCATTTCACTTTTGTTGTGGTATTGTCAGTATTAAAGCACTTTCCCAATACTACGGAACTGAGATTAGAAACCTGTCTCACCCACTGGATTTGTACAACACAAATACCTTTGTCACTGTCAATGTGTTGATCGGATTGATTATACCATCAAGTTTACCGCATTTACCCAATCTCGAGTATGTTAACCTGGAGCAGTGAGCCACATCCAAACCCCTCCGTGATTATTTAAGCTGATTATCAAATAATGATTAATTCATTTTAGGTTCATGGGGCATTAATTTTTTTATCCAATTGAAGTTGTTTGCGGAAATCGCAAGAAGAAAGTCTTTAGAAAGAAATCGCCTTTTAAATGTTTATTCAAGTTTGAATTGACTTCAAGCAAACTTCGGAGCCGCTCATTCTTTAATTATCTCATTATCTGAACATTGTTTCTTTAAGCTGAATAAGAAGCTAACGATTTTGTAAAACACAGGATCGGAAAAACGGCTCAATTTGTTCCTACCGAAATTTAAATCAAATTTTGTTTCTTATTTCATTCTAACTTCTTGGATGGCCAAATACATCTACAATTTCTAATTGTATGTACAATTGTGGGGATTTGAAAGAGCAACATCCACAGCTATCTGTGGGAAGATATAAAAATTGAGAGAGCTATGGATGTTCCTTATAATTGGGTTGTTATTTTTATACTGCAATACGTTTTCTAGCAAAAAACATGACCCATGTTTTTCACTAGTTATTATATATTCAACAAATGTATTAACCATAACGACATAGAACGACGTAAAGTTTATACTACTGTTCTATGAGCGGTACTGCGTGTGATTTTATTTATGTTCCTAACATAATCCATAATTACCTTGGACTTTCCAGATTTGATTATTTTTTATTAATCTTCTTGGATTTGGTTGTGTTTTAATGACAAGCAATTCACAGTAAAGTTACAACAAACCGTTGGTAGTTTAAGTCGATACCAACTTTAACGAATACTAGCCGAAGCTAGTGGAATATGCTGCGGGGTTTGTTTGGTAGATTCTTTATACGAAAAAATGTAATTGAACAGTAGATTAGTAAAATATGTAACCAGTACAATGTTTTCTACAGAACTGTAACCAGTTGGGTGCGAAAGATAACAAATTAGTATATTTTATGGGTTTCTGATAACAGTGTTTTGAAAATATTTGTACAAAATGTGTTCAGGGTTTTACATTTGGCATCATCGTAATCAGAAAGACCTTCTTCCTTAATTTTTAGTATTGTGTCGTATTATTATGGGCCGAATGTTTCCAGAATTGAATGATATCATCTGATGGCTTGAATTATATAACAATATACGCAAAATTGCTTTATAAAAATGTTTACAGCTTTTGAAAAATACAATGAAATTACCTTGTTCAAATTGAGCACTCAGATTTTGAATTATGAGATGTGACCAGTTGAACCAGAGGATTTTAAACTGAAACTAAGGAGGTGCTAAAGTTTAAAAAGTACCTGTAATAAGAAACGCTCTGCCCTTTAAAAATTAATGAATAAGCTCAATGGAATTAAACAGCCGAAAAAATAAACAACGAACGAAACATTTTATTTGTGATTGTGCAAAACTAAATCATAAAATAAATTACAATTAAAGCCAAGTCGCTAAAGGAGATGCTCATAATGCTGACCAACATTGGCAATACATGTTCCGCACGGCTTATCCAAGACCTGCAAACGCATTCCAAAACTCCTACAATATGACGAATTTGCAATTGTCATTGGAGTTCTTCAACTTCATGTGAACCCATATAAAAAAATCTCAACGATTTAAGCCAGGAGATCTTGGGGGTCACAAGATCGGTCCATTACGACCTATCCAAAGATTTGGGAACATGTTATTTATCCAAGCCTTCCCTTGTGTAGCGTAATGAGGTGGAGCGCCATCATGGAGATAAAGCTTGTGCGCGTATGTAGCGGTATCTCCTCTAGCAACTCTGGTAGAACATTTTCCAAAAACCGAGATAACCATAACCATTTAACCGTCTAGGCAACACCTAGGAAACAATAAGATGGTCTCCAACGATTCCTATCCAGACATTGATGGAAAATGATTGCAGGAAGTGACCTTCTCGAATTTCATTTGGATTTTCACCTTGATTATTTTGAAGCCATTCGCAAAAATGAACACGACGAGGTAGATCTCCTGGCTTCAGAGCCTGGACTTTTTGAATATGAAATGGATGTAGTACTTGTTCTGTTAGGGTTCGCCAGACTACAAACTCGGATACTCCTACCTGATTAGCAGTACTTATGTGATACTAGTTTTCCACTTCCTGCAAAATCTCCTCTTCGGTATTGAGAATTTGATTCTCACGTTGTCGGCCAATATCGCGTTTGCCCATTGCAAAGGATCCAAAATATCTGAGGTGTTGAACCATACTCACAAAGGTTCGCGTTTTGGCCGTCGAGGGAAACGTTCACGGTACAAATCTGGTGCAAGTACAGCATTCCCACGGGCCTCTCCATAAATTAATACCATATCAGTCCTCTCAGCATTGGTAAAATCCATTTTACGGTATTTTTCAAAACCAAGACGTCAATGTGACATTAATAAAAAACAGCCTTTTTTGGTTATTAATTACTTTTTCAAAATTACTGTGGCTGTCAAATTTTTTTGAACAATTTCAACTTTTTTTAAATTAACAATTTTTGTATAAGACGGTATTGGACGAATCGTGTTATTTTAGCATCCTCGGTTACCAGTTAGAATATTTGCATAACTATTAAAATCATCCTGTATACATCGCAGCTCTGCAGACCTAGACACCTATGGCTTTTATTGTGTTTTGCCACTATTTTCTATTTCTGTAGTCAAGTTTCCAGTTTATTACACGTATTTCTGTATGTCTTTTTGCACATTGTCCCACCATGTCTTCTTTGGTCTGCCTCTTCTGGTTCTACATCTAGCATTTTCTTTAGCAGTTTTTCTGCGCTCATTTTTTTTATACAGGATGTTCCAGATTGACTAGGCTACCATGGGTATCTTTCTTATTGTTAAAGATAAAGATTTGTTTAAATGGGCAAATTGTGGAGTTTTGAATTCTGATTCAAATTCTGTTGAAAAAATGTTTAAATTCCGCACACTTTAGAAATTATTTTTATGAATTTATTCTTTCCAGTAAAATTTAAAAGATATGAAAAAGTTATTTTATTTGATTAGGTATACTTATAAATGAAGTCAAAAAAAAAGTTCAAGATGGCGGTTTCCGCGATATTGGTAGCAACTTTCTAATTGGATTATTATATGGTTATAAAAATAGTATAAATATTAAATGTTTAAAATTTAAATGATGTAAGCATGAAAAAAAAATGCATATTAAGTTTACTTTGGAACAAATGAAACAAAAACAGCACATTGAAATACCGTTAAATATTAAAATTATAAAAAAGTCTCAAAATGCATATTGGAAAATCGTCTAATTGGTGTTATAATATTTGATGGAAACTTAACTGCACAATGGTATTTAGATATTCTTCAAACATCTTTAGGATTTGTTAGATGATCTACGTTTAACACAAAATATGCAGATATGATACCAACAAGATGGCGCTCCTGGACACAATGCCAGAAATGTTTTAAATTATTTAAATGATCGTTTTAATGACAGTGTAAAAAACTAAAAATAAAGTGTATGGAAGTAATTTTAATTATAATAATGTAGAAGAACCAAACGGTGTCGATTCTCTTTAGTCTATAACGGTCAGAATTTTGATCTTTAATTTTAATATTTAGCAGTATTTAAATGTTTTGTTCTTGTTTGATTTGTTTCCAAAGTACACTTAACGTGCATTGTTTTTCAGCTTACTTGATTTAAACCTAAAACACTTAATATTTGTATTTTGTTTTATATAGATATAAATCGTTAAAATGCGTAAAAAATGTTATATGACCATGTAAAAATCCAATATGCTATACTTGCTACAATATCTCGGATACTGCCATTTTGAATGGCAGTGAATTTTTTTTTGACATTATTCATAGGTGTGCCAAATCAAATCAAATAACTTTTACACGAAGCATCTTTTTATATCTTTTATTGTTACGGAGATGTGTGGCTGCAAAGAAATAGCGATTTTCAGATCTTTGGGAATAATTGCTAAACTGTTCGGAATTTCGGAATCCGAATTAGCACTCAAAACTGCCCAACTTTGCCCATTTAAACAAATCTCTATCTTTAACAATAAGAAAGAGACTCATGTTAGCCTACTCAATTTGGGACACACTGTATACTGTGCCAATATTTCCAGGAATCTGAGTAACTAGATTGAATCAAGAGGCTGCATGTGTTTGTATCATTATGATTCATTTTCAAGTAGTAAAACAATACATAAAGTTATCTCGAATGGTGAGAATTTAGTAAATAAAAATAAATAAATTAAATAAACGCGGCATTACAATGACAAAGTGTGCTTATCAATTCCATTCTTTTCATAATTTAAATAATTTTACCGCCAAGATAAGTTGCGTCGAAATATGAGTTATGTGCTTTGTAAACATATGTAACTGCTAAGCATTCATGTAAGTTCTATTGTTTTCGAGTCAGAAGCCATCTCAGTGGTGTTGTCTTTATGTGGGTTGTTTTGAGACCGGTCGTATATACAGAGTGATTTTAAACATGTGCTTAACACTTTAACCACATATAGCTGAGATTATTTAACCCTTAAATATCCTAGTAATTGTTTTTACGGTACCGTTATGGAGATAAAAGTTTTCAAGTTTCCTTTTACGCCAATTGACTAAAATATAAATAACTTTTTTGGCTGAAGGCCCATTTATAAATTCTATAGTTTTGGAAAGCTAACAGCCTAACCTTAATTTTCAGTCAAAAATCTACAGTTGAGTGTGAAAAGTGAAATATAACCAGAAGTGTTTTTCTTTACTGGAAATTAAGCTTGAACTGTTAGCTTCCCAAATCAACAAAATTTATCGCATTCGGCCAAGAAACAGAAATGTATTAACATTTTAATGAATTCATATAAAAAACCTTGAAGCCCCATACCCCATACCAATCAAAGTTACTTTTTACTCGCTCTTCATTACCCAATTATGAAACAATCCAAGAGAAGCGATAAACAAAGAAGCCGTATCCAAAAGGCATGTGAAGGCATACATTTTTTAAAATTAAAGTTAACATTTGATTAGAATTTCCTTAGCTAAACCTATATTAACTTTATTAATATGACTTTTACAATAAATCGATTAGGTAAAGTATATTTTTCTATAAATTTCACTTAAGTTTTCATTGTTTTTATTACTTTGCGGAACTGCTGTGTAGAATTTGGTTATTCTTCATTGAATAACAAGAACTGCAACATTTGGAAGCCCTACGTACTGATATTTTCAACCAATTACATTTGAAATAGCCAAGTACTTTTCGAAACAGTATATTATGCCAGTCCGCGCCTTTATTGCCTTTCTCGGTGAGGGCTATGGCGTGAAACTGGATGTTGGGGACTGCTTCTGTAATTTTTTTAGGTGAAATTGGAAACAATCTTTTAGGTACCATTTGAATGATAAATTTTTATTTCTTGTAGTAATGTTCAGTTCGTTCTTTTAATCGGTTAGCTATTCTAAAAATAGTTGTTGATATATTCAATAGCTGCACTTTGGTCATATTTAGTGAGGCTATGTTAAACTCTACTTTCAACAGTTAACGTCTTGCAGTTGGTTGTGTAGTGTTCAAAATGTGAATTTAAATTAAACGGCTTTAATTTGACCCTAATTCATGGATAACTGTGTCGTTAGTTGTTTATTTTCCATTAATGAACAAAAACCCCAGCACTTACAAGTCGTATCTACCCGTGTTTTCATCAAATTAAACTTAAACTAGAACGTTTGTTGAAACAAGACAAGGGAGTAATAATAAATTCAAAGCCAATACGAGACCACAGGGAACAGAATCAATCATCAGCATATTCATAAGGGACTTTCAGTTTTCCCGTAAATTTATTCCAAAACTTCTAGACAATCAGGCACGAATTTGTATTGGAATCGGTAATTTGAGTTAGGGACGTGTTATTTCGCAACTGTTTGGATGCACCAACTTGCTTGTTTATCATTGAAATTGAAATGTTCAATCTCTTGTAATTAATTGAAATTATTCGCTCTGAAATTGACTGTTCAAATTAATTATACGTGAACACAATTCGTTTATAATGTGCGCCAATAATTCCTCTTGAAACAGATACTTTGTTGAAATTAAATTAATTTTATACAAGGCGATAATCCTAAATTTACGGTAAATTGATGCTACTTTGTGCTATTGTTTAATGTTAAATGGTCTTGGTTTATGGTTGCTGTAATTGCTGTACGCTATAGCGCTTGATAAATCATGCAGGATAAACTAACTGATATTGTTTGTATTGCATGAACATAAATTTTCTACAATGCGGTTATCAGAAACGTGCATAACTTAAAAAAATGCAATTTCCTGGGAAAGATTACATTCCCGTGTCATACGTGTCAAGATCAGAGAGCAAATATTGAAAATGTTCCCTTCAAAATGACCTTCTTGTACTTTTCTGAAAAAGCACTTTAGCCGATTCTGCTTTGATAGCATACGATTTCTCCCGTCAATCTGCATGGAAGTCGGAGGAACGGTTTATGTATAAAAGTTCGAACGTCGTTGTGAGATATAATAAATAGCTTTCTATAACCGAAAATGTGACGACATCGTAAAACTTCTAACTTAAAGCGAAATATATAATTTATCGAATTTAGGCTGAAAATTGCACCCGAGTCGACCCACAAACGACTTTATAATATTTGGTTGAAAGCTGAAAAATGTGCCTCTATAACGGCATTTCTTTGCACTTTAACTGCTAAAGTTTTAATGACTATTTATTGTAGGCATTTATGTATCCATAAATCTTCTTTTGAAAGAAGTTTTTATTATAAGATTATTCGTAGCTTCTCAAATGTACAGGGTGTGCCAGGCTAAACTGTCTGCCTTTAAAGGTGGTTGATGAAACCTAACATACATGTATCCCTGCAACTAGGGCCATTCACTTTTTTATAGTATAGAAATAGTTCATAGTGGCTTCCTGACATGTTGATTTGCTACTGTAGTAATAGTTGTACTAATATTAATTATATTAATATCTAACATGAGAAGGATCCATTGGTGCAACCGCACTATAGTAAAAAATAAACAGGTAAAAAACAAAAAAAGTTTTATTTAATTCAATATTCAAAATTGCCTTCATTGTCTTCCACATATTTTCGAATTCTTTTTAAAAACAATCTGCGGACTCAAGCAAGCGTGTCAGGTATAATTGATGTTCACATTTTGATCATTCTAATTTGTAAATTATGCAAAGAAAAAGAACGAAATGTTGGAAAGCAAGTGTGAAGAGATCTGGAGATGCTTAGGGGTAACAAGAGTGTCACAGACGCGGAAAGCCATAAAGAATCTTAAAAAGGGTATGAAAGGAACAGGAGGCATAAATTTAATAAAACATGAAGAATGGACAGAACATTATCGAAGACTGTTAACTGAAAATAGAGACTAGTTTGAAAGACAAACAGACGAAATCGAAGCAGATGGAAAAATGGAAGTTGAAGAAATATATATAAATTAAATTAAGAAAGCTAAAAGGGATGAAAAATGACAAAGCTCCGGGACCAGGAAACATACCCTTCGAACTTAAAACACGGACCAGATCGTTTGTTTGAGATTTTGGCAGAAATATTTAATGACTGCATGATCCGGGAAGAAAGTATTCCATCAGACTAGAATTTAGCATATATTAGTTCAATCTATAAGAAAGGAAACAGAATAGTCTGTTGAAATTATAGAGTAATAAGTGTTACTAGTATAATGGGAAAGCTGTACAGATGAATATTAAAGGAAAGGATTGAATCCGAGTGTGAGGAAATAGAAGAACATAGTGGTTTTCGTGCAGGAAGATCATGTTCAGATAATATATTTGCACTGCAACAAGTCATAGAAAAACGGAAATCCCGAAATTTACCTACTCATCTTGTTTATATTGATCTAGAGAAAGCCTACGACACGGTACCCTTAATAAAACTTTTTAATAATCTGACGAAGATCGGCCTCTAAGACGTATGGCCCGTGCCATTTTAATATTTAGAAGAATCCCCAAAGTACAATTAAAGTTGGTAATAATATATCAGAAATTTTTAAGGTTACAAAGGGTGTCAAGCAAGGATATTGCCTTTCACCCACTTTATTTCAAATTTACGTAAATGCAGCATTAGAAAAATGGAGAAGGAAATGTTCAGGAATGGATCTACAGATCAATGACCACTGCTTAACAACTCTTTTGTTGGCCGATGATCAAAGTGCTTATTGCAAATAGTGAAGAGGACATAGCGTACATGTTCAGAAAGCTTAGAGAAGAATTTTAGAAGTGGGACATGAGTATCAACCCAGCAAATTCAAAATATCTCCGGAAGAGGAAGACCGAACCTAACAATACACGAAATAAGACAATGCGACCGATATAAATACTTGTAAGTATAATATCATGCGAAGGGGCATCAAATAAAGACAGAATATAAAGCGCAACAAGGTCAGAAATGTGTACCGATCTTGAACTGATTACTCTGGCCGAATTGGATAAAATTAAATACAGAAATGGCTATTAACAGAGCAATTGTGGAACCAATATTGACATATGTATCAGAATGTTGGCAGTTATCGGTGAGGAATAGAACGAATATAGAAGCTGTAAACATTTTCGAAGAAGATCATACGGAATATCTCGGCTAGAACATATACCAACTGTAGAAATCAGAAGATGAACAAGAAGAATATGCACGACTACGAAGGGGATAGAAACAAGACAACTTTTATAGTATGGGCATATGATGAGGATCGGAGCAGAGCGATGGCCAGTACGAGCGTTCAATTATACCCACATAAATAGAAGAAGAAGAGGAATGCCCACAATGACTTGGATAAGGGGATTGGGAGCAACATTGAGGGACGGAGCTATTGAGGAAGAGTATTGGAGAGATTGCGATGAAAATGCGGGATGCGGCAGAAGCTGTATGTTCACTTCTATCGAAGTTGGGTATACCATACTTGTATCGCATTTTTTTCGTGCGGATGAATCCACAGTTCCCCGTCCTATCAAATTTTATCCAAATTACAATATCATATACACAAAAAAATACACCACACACCAGCAGGTTAAGTATGGTTACGCACCAACACGGTAACCCGCAGAGTCGGGCTCCGTTGTGCATTGCACAAACTAACTTAGCCTACTCACAAACCAAAAGCGGTGGGCCCTCTAAGGCCTGTAAAAGCTTCATAATAATAATAACATTATTTAAAATATTTCAAACATTCAAATTGCAGTGAACAGGGCAGCCATCAAATTGGTACCAATGTTTATGTAGTACTTTGAGTTGTACATATTTCTACAGCCGTGGTAAACTGCTTTATAAGAAATGCAAGTAATGTTGTCCCGTTAAATTTTCATTGAAGAAGTATGGTCCAATATTCGTACTGCATCCGCTGCATGCATCAGGAATATGCAGAAAAGTTGTTTCTCGCTATTCGGAAACATCTTACTTAAAAGTTATAGTGCACGTATTAATATTGTGATTGCATTTCATATCACCTCCTATGAGTTAAGAAAAAGAGGTAGGGAAAGTAAAGGTATAGAACCTACAATAATAGGATCGCCTCAACTCATGCTAAAATATGAAAGCCTATCGGATAAACTGGAAAATAACTTGGTACCTGTTAAGGTTATTAAAGAGTGCCCACGAGGAGGAGTATTATTGTCGATTCCATGTTTAACGTTCACTGACGATCTACCTATAAAACTCAGTGATTCTGGAGTTAACATACATGTTGACGCTGATGACCTACTAGTCACCATGAGTCACACGAAGAGGATACTTCTTGTGGCTTCGAAAATAGATGGTACACATATAAACTTTTCCAGTGAAGTTAAATACCTAGAAGGCATATTTGACAAGAAACTCACGTAGAACCTCCATCTCGAAAGAGTTTACCCAAAGAGCAACAACGACATTTTGAATTTGCCGTAGATTCTATAGTAAAACGTGGGGATTGAAACCGAAGATGCTCTCTTGGTCATATCTAACGGTGGCGAGACCCATGGTCACTTGCGCATCTCTAGTGTGGTGGCCAAAAACAAAAAAAAAATACGAAAGTATAACAAGTTACTAAAGTGTAACAGTTGGCCTATATGAAAACCACACGGGCTATTCATATCTGCCCAACTGCAGCATTCAAGGATATGCTAAACCTTATTTCCCTGCATATACAAATAAGGAAGAATCCAATACAAAGTGACGAAGGCAGAATGCAGCCGAATAAGATATTCAAACAGAAACTACTATTCACAACAACCTACATATTAATGCCATGCCAGCTAAACTCAACTGTGAGTGAGTGCTGTAAGTGGGTATTGCGGACCGCCTAACATGGAGCTCAGGGAAGCATAGAAAGAGGATGTATTGTATGGGACATAGACGGCTCCATAGCAAACACTGGCGAGGGTATGCGTATTATCTGCCCTGGAGTAAGGCTGACCAAAGGCTTTCGATCAAACCCTTATCGCTGTACAAGCAGGGGCTCATGCCACAGATATATGTGCTCAAATATGCGGGACAGCCAAGCAGTACCTAAAACTCTGAGATCTTATATTTTTGAACCTGAAATTTTGTGGGTATGTCTACAAAAGCAGCTGGCACGAAATAATAAGGTATCCTTGATGTGCGTGCCATAACTAGAAACGAAACAGCGAATCGCCTTGTCAGAGCAAGTGCAGAGTCGCATTGGTCTAGAACCTTGCTGTAGTGTAGCAGAAAGCAAAATTATGGCTGAGATTAATAAATGGGAAGATGACCAAAAATCCACCCACTGGAACTATACTGCAAGTGCAAAACAGACCAAAAAATTTCTTTAACATTTGCCAAACAGAGAGCGGGTATTGCTCGAACTCAGTTAACAGAAGTTGATGCATATAACTTCTCTTCTAACTGCACATTGTCAATTGAGCTGTCACCTCAGTAGAATGGCCAAAGCTGAAGAGAACATAATATCTCAAATCTGTGAAGAAGCCTCTGCAATAGCGGAGCGTATTTTCTGCAAGTGCAAAGGTATAAGCCGCCAAAGGTGGAAAGGTGTATACAACACCTGGTGAAGTGTCCTCAGGTTCGTAAGAAGTTTAGCACTAGAACGGTTTTATTAGACTAGAAGGGTTTACAAAAGATCTAAATAGATTAAAGTGAGAAGAGGTAAATGCTGGCCAAACAACCCAATACAATCTATAAACCATAATGTCCTTAAAATTTAAGTATTGGCATAAGTAAGCAACATTGATCAATTTAATTAAATTATAGAAAAATGTTTGTTGCCATGTTGTATGTATGTTGGGTTGCATCAATCACTTCTAAGGGGTACAACTTAACTGGGTTACCCTGTATTTTCAGTTATTAGTCTTACTTACGTAAATTCTTAGTACGTGCTTGTGTTAGATTAATTAGTATAGTTAAAAGTTGTATTGACATTTAATTTAACTCAAACTTGCTGGAAGTTTGTATAAAAGTAAACAAAGTCAGATAGGTATCAACTCTTAATGAGATGCGTATTGATTTTTCTGGCAAAAAGAAATAGTAAAACACACAAAACAACTTTAGCCATAAAATATTGATTGTAAAAAATTAATAAATTAAGCACCTATTTACATGGCTTAGATGTATTAATTCACATTGAGTATCGCTAACATACTTTTTTACAATATCTTACATTTAATGGATTTTCACAATTAACCTCCTTAGGTTGAGCGATACCAGAACACAAACGCATTGGTTCTTCAAAGTCTCCCTTATTCCCAAAAAAATATTCTAAATGAAGCGAAACATATGGAATAGCGTTTCTCTACTACTGGGATAAAAATGTAAAATTCGCTGAAGGAGTTTGCAAGTTTGCAATTTATCACTGTGCCTGCTTGGGGTGAATTCGATGCGATTCAGCGACTTTGCTCTACTTCTGGAGTAGATTGGTATAGTTGTGAACGATATGCGGAACCAAGTCGGCATGATGAGTTAGTTATCTCAATATCTATAACCTGTAGCGTATGACGGTATGTATTCTGGACAATTCCAAGGGGTTAAGTACGTAAACAGATTCTAGTCTTAGTTGTAAAACCTTGAAGAATGAGTTTTGTCTTGTCGCATTATGAGATTAGTTGTCATTGTAAGATTGATTTAAATTAATTTTCCATAGATAAACCTGAAATTATATGACATGCCTGACAGTCTGTACACCAATAGGGTATTTATTAGACAGTGGGAGTGTGTACAGTTCATTATTTACAGAGCAGCTTGCTCGAGTTTTTACGTGTTCAAGATTAGTATTTGTTGTAAATTATAAATTATTGACACAAGGTAATGAAGTTTTCAGGGAATATTTCCATGATTATACATTACGAACTTGAAAGAATTTTTTTCTACAAACGTCAGTAAAAGTTTAATTTTTAACGCATGCTGTCAGTGTCTAAAATGTGAATTTATGGCACTGGTGTTAAAAGTAATTTACTTTTAGCACTAGTGCTCCAGGTAAATGACGTGCTTTACTATTAACACTGGTGCGATATTATAAAAAATTAAGAAATTTTAAATCAGAGGAATATTTATCTACTTAATTAAATGTACCTACAGTTAGAGAAACTGCAGTTAGAATAAGTAAAGTGTTTTACTTGCAAACAAAAAATTTCCTTCGGCGCTGTCACGAGATTTGAAGTTACTTGTCAACAAGCGATCGAATTTTCATTACCTTAGCAACAATAAACTTCATGAATAATTGGGTTTCAAAACCAAATTTTTTTAAATTTAATGACGTAAGAAATGCATTGATTTGTACTTTTAATGGTGTTTGTAGAAAAAATAGTGTATGATATATGTGCTAAAAGTGATTTTATTTTGTTCGAAACATTCCCTTCTCACAAAATAAAATGCCATTTTTAGCACTTATATCATAAATTTTTGGTTTAATAGTAGGACGATTATGACAATCGCTTGTCTGTTCTCAAATCTTTGTTTTTTTATTAATTAACTAGACCTTGATAATTCATAGTCAAGCTGTATAAAAAACGCTAACGGTTAATCTCTAAAGGTCGTGTTCTTCCCATTGTTAGGTAAACAAGCGTTATAGTTTAACACAAATATATAAGAACAATGACGGTTGTTCAACATACAGTAATACTTGTTCTAATGTGAATACCTGCGATGCTTATTTTGGTCATAAACAAATTTGTAAAAAATTTTAACGTATTATTATTGATATATTCCTTAATAGGCGTTTCTAATTGTAGACCGAACGGTTTCTTCGAAAAGTGTATGATATTTCAAGATGTCGTAAAAGAGTTGGAAATTGCTGGAACAGAATATATAGCAAGAAAAATATACAACTGTAGAACAATTCTCAGAAAATATTATTTCTCAAAAGTCGAATACAGTTTAAGAAGAAGAATTTTATTATCCACTGTAAAAATATTTCGAAATTTTTTTATATCGAATTTTCGATACAAATCAGATGTTGAGACAGCCGTGGTAGACCCACTACTGATGTTTGTAATTTACAGGATTGCTTTGCACTCCTAACTTATAATACAAAAGCCTTACCTTACATCTTAAAAATTACAGTACACAGACACTTACACATATCACGAAACGGAAAGAAATACCAGGAAGAATCCAAAACGAAGATGAGCAACCTCGAATAAAAAAAACAGTGATAATGTCCTCAGAAATCGAACAAACACTCCTAAAAACTGTCACCTGGAGAAGATGGTGCAATAAACGAAATTATGAAAGCCAGTGGAGGCGCTTTGTACTAAGAATTAGCAGATATATTTACAAAATGTAATGACAAGAGATTAGTACAATACAATAGTGGTCTTAAGTCACAAAAAGAGGCGATATTACAAACTTAAGTATTTATAAGCCATTCATATAAGCTATAGTGATAATTATAACTAAAAGACAAACTCGAAAGCTTGATTAATACCAACATAAAGAGCAATCAGGCTTCACGGAAGGATATGACACAAATGATCAATTTCGCACTGTCAAAACGCCTATAGAAAAATACCATACACCTACAAGATATCCTTAATTTTGACCATCTATTTCGAGGAAGCGTGGTGGTAGCTCAGTTGGTAGAGCGCTCGCTTTCTGAATAAAACGTCGATTCTGGCTTGGGTTCGAAACCTAAGCAGAATTATGCAGATTTATAAAAATCTTGTCTGCAACCCACCACACACAATTTCCCAATTCGGCTTGCAACCGTGGGATCTTAATGCTAAAAACCTTCTCTGGAATTTCTGTCGTTCGGATTCGACGTTAAACTGTAGGTCCCCCGTGCTTCTACCTTAGCGCTGAGGAGAAACACGTGGCAGAGAAGAGGCCGATACCCAGCAGTGGGACGGAAAGGCTGTTGATGATTTCGAGGAAGTATTCAATAGAATTGTGGGCAGTACTGGAGGCTCTACGATATAGCAGCAAAAACTTCAGGTGTTACCATATCATAGAAAACTAGTATAAAAACGCAACACTTTCTATAATATTACATGAGAGCAAATAAAATAGAAACTGGAGGAGAAGTAAGACAGGAAGGAACAGTATCAATTAAGATATTTGCGTTGGCACTAGAAAATATCCTCAAATGTCTTGACAGTGATAGAAAAGGAGTGTGGATTGATGGAGATACACTACATCATCCGCAGTTTGCAGACAATATAGTCTTAATATTTACAGAAGCAGAAGAAATAGTGTTAATGCTAAAAGAACTGAAAACAAAATCAGCTGAAATGTTTACAGTGACTCTGAAAGTAAAATTATAAGCTACACCATCTAACTACTACATCTAGAAAATGGATGTCTGTAGAAATAGTGGAAAGTTACATCTACAACTAAATAGTAAAAACTCGACAGCGTAAAAAGGAATGAAGAATGGGATTGCTCTCGGCTTTCTCCGAAAACCGTGAACGCACTCTGAAAAGTACACTACCAATATACCTACAATTAATGGTGGTCGAACAGTGTGTTTTACAGGTCTTAAAATATGGCCCACAAACCATTACATTAACTAAATATCCGCTAATTCAAGGGTTACACAAACAACCATGGGGTGAGCGATACTGAACATGAAATTTCAGGACAAAAGCAGAAACGAATGGTTGAGACCAGGGTACCTACGTGATGTAATAGAAAGAATTGGGATACACAAATTGAACTATAGATAGACCCGAAAATTACTACAGACCCTGATCATACCTTCTACCGGAATCGCGTCTACCCGTTGGAAGGATGATGTAAGGAGCCGAGTGGCGCACGATTGAGAAGAAAACAGGAAGACCGGAAGAAACTATGGCAGGCTTATCTCTGCAGGGGATATTCACAGGCTAAATGATGATGATGATGACGGCAATCTGACCAGTACAAGAAAACGGCGGAATTATTCAAATGAATACACATCAATTAAGTTGCTAAAGTACTCCTTTATAATTTACTACAAATCAATCAATCATATACATGCCAGTAGCACTTTTAAATATTTTTCATATTGGTGGCATAACGAATTGTTCTAATCTACAAGGCTTGTTCAAACCCATCTTTGATCAACTTAGCTTCGAAAACAAATGCAATAATTCAAATGACGTTTATTAATGTCAGTAGTGTTTGTAAGGAACACATAAATAAGCTTCTGGCATTTGAATTTGATTCTGACTTTTAAAACTTTAATTTTTAAATGGCTTTTGTTGTTGAAAATCCGTCCAAGTTTGATCAGCGTGCAGTGCTACAATTTTTATCAACTAGGGATGTGCAGTCATTGCAGATTCATACGCGAATGCAAGCGGTGTATGGAAATGCATGTATGTATTGCGTACCCAACTGTAAAGGAATGGTGCCGAAAATATAAGAATGGAAAAGAGGGGACTGTGGATGAGCCGCGACCAGATGCACAGTGTATTGTATTAACAGAAAACAATATGGCATGTTTGGTGTAAGGCCTTATTAGACAAAATCGTCGAATGTAAGTTAGAGATATTTCAAAAATTGTTGGTGAGAGTGTAGGATATGTCCATAGTATTGTTCGTCATTTGGGTTTCAGTTTATTCGTAATTCGTAATGGATTCCTCGTCTCTTGTCTAATGAATAAAAATGCTTGCGAATGGACTTACCTCTGCAACACCTCACGAACTATAGGCAAAATGGTAATGACTTTCTTCTGTCAGTAGTTGCTGCTGATGCAACTTGGTGCCCCTACTACGAGCCATCCAGTACGTTATCATCGATGCAGTGGAAGCACTGAAGTTCACCACCACCGAAGAAGTTTACAGCACAACCTTCTGCAGGCAAAGTGATGTTAATATTTTTTCTTATCATGAAAGATCCTTGTTGACAGGGTTTAAGAAACCTGGAGTAAATGTCAGTGCAAATCTGTACAGTGAAACTTTGAACAAGCTTTATCAAGCAATAAGACGGAAACGTCCAGGAAAATTTACGCGTGGGGTCATTTTGCTGTACGACAATGCTAGGCCTTATGTTGCTAAGGTGGTAAAAGACCCTATAGGCCGGATCTATCGCCTTGCGATTTCCATATTTTTGGACCGCTGAAGAAGGTGTTAAAGGTCGGAAATTTGAGTCTAACGCAGATGTGCAGATAGCTGTAGAAGACTTCTTCAATAAGCCGCCACAAGAATTCTATGAGCAGGGTATACGTCGGTTAGTAAAACAATGGGATAGGTGCTTTAACTGCGACGGTAATTATTTGTAATTAAATTGTTGGATAATTTTTTTATAAAGCAAATATGGATTTCAATTGAACACACCTCGTAATTGCAACCTTACAATAAGATATTTTACTAGATATTATAGCTACTCCGCTACCTTGAGCAATATTAGAATATAATGCCGTAACAAGATAAACTTAAACGGCGAAACGTAGATATCGCTTGTAATTGGTTGTTTACAATTTACAGTCACATACAAGATTTTGTGGAATGTTCAAATACGTCTGTTATTTTATTATTACGATATAAACCGAAAAACATTGCGCGTAAACGGGTTCCTTTTTGAATTACAATGAATCAGTATCAGGAAAATGAACTTCTACAAAGTTATTATTAAGTGCTAAACAATCAAATTAAGAAGTAGTATTAACATCAATAGAAGACTATTTCAAAAGTAGACGAAATTAGATTCTCGATTAGGTTGCTTCGTGTTTGTCTGTTGAGTTTTAATGGATTCTCTCTATGTAGTAAAATAGAGAGAGCAGTTACGGTGTTCCACATAAAGCGGACATTGTCGGACCCCTGACCTCTGTCTACTAGCACGTACTAAATTCCTTTATTGCAGTCTTCAACATTCCTCCTTTTGTGTTATTATTAATTAACAACGTTTTTACGTGTATTCTCTGTGCACTTATTATACTGCAGTAAAATCGGTGAACCTTAGGGTTGATTTGCTAAACCTAGATTTTACCAATTTGATGCAAATGTAGGAAAAATTATGTTATTAATTTATGTTCGGGGTTTTACTATACCAACACGTTTAGTCTTAGGATTTATGTTGCCAGTCCGTAAGTAAATAACCACAGGAAGATTTAAGGTTTCTACTGTAACGTCTAATGATTGTAAATCACTGAAGTGTACGAGGAAGTTTCAAGAAAAAGAAAATGTCAGTCATAAACCAGGAAGGCAGTATTTACCATATTTCTTCAAAAATATGTTTCTCCGATCATACTGCAAATTCTTCAGTCATCCAGCTATCTTCTGTGACAGTGTGTTGTGATGTTAAAATACTCCTTGATTTCGGACGTATATACAAATACTACTCGTTTATGTAGGATCATAAGAACCATCTTCGAAATGCTAGTATTAGCACAAACAAATACTGCATGGTGTTTTGCCCGAATTCTTTGTTAGTCTGTGACCTAGCTTATGTAAATTTCCAATTACTTTGGTATTTATGGGATCATAGTTAAATGATGTTTCATAAACAATTTTAGTTTATTTATTTACTAAAGTTTACAAATAAATATTCTACAATATATTCATAGAACACAAAATGAGTTAACACAGCCAATTCAGAATTGCACAGTTACCCTAAATGTTAATCCACAGTTAACCTAACTGCCTAAATTATTCAGGTAATTGTGGAAATTTAAATTCAAATTAATTCCTGTAAATGAAAGAAGCAAACCAATTTGCAAAAAAATCTATTTAAGAAGTACAAAACAATCGGTGTTAAATGAGCAGAATTGAATCGATATCTTGAAGATGGATCTAGCGTATTAAAACAGAACTAGATAGATTTTGCTTATTTAAGAATCAGCCTAAAATAAACTTTAACTATCCAATTTGATATAGCAGTAAATAAAGTCCTACGTTTTAGAGTTTTGGGTCGAAATACGTGTTAGTAATTGATTAAAACAAAATAATTGATACATCCACAGATACCCCAAGCCACAATTATCCCACTGCATCCTATCTATAATGTATAATTATTGTGGTCTTGTTTAACTTTACAATGCTGACACGAATATAGTATAAGTGAAGCTATTCGTATATTTTTATATATTATTAGTTAACTGCTAATGCATAAACGAGAACCAGTTGAAACACATTTGAAGCTTTCAGCTCTGTTGTGCAAAGTTAGATAGACTGTTTTGGATAGATATAAACAGTTCAAAATATTGGAAAGCGTAGATGAAGCTTGGCATGGATTTTGATAGATTATTAGCAAAATTGCTAATTCATACACAAGAACTAGTTGAAACACATTTGAAGATTTTACCGCTGTTGTGCAGAGTTAGATAAAATGTGGTAGATAGATGTGTATACAGTTTAAAATATTAGAAATTCTAGGTGGTTATTCGTGTTTTTGTAGATTATTAGTTACACTGGAAGTGCTAATACTCACAGGAGAACTAGTTGAAGCACACTTGAACCTTTGTCTATATTGTACAGAGTTAGATAGACGGTTGTAGATCGATATAGACAGTTTAAAAATTGGAAAGTGTAGGTGAAATTATTCATGCATTTTTATACATCATTAGTTACACTAAAATAGCTAATTCTTACACTAGAACTAGTTGAAACACACTTGAAGCTTCCGTCTTTATTGTACAAAGTTAGATAGAGTGCTGCAGATAGATATAGACAGTTTAAAATATTGGAAAGTCTAGGTGAAGTTATTCTTGTGTTTATGTAGATTAGTAGTTGCACTGGAAGTACTAATTCTTACACGGGAACTAGTTCAAACATACTTGAAACTGTTGTCTATATTGTACAAGTTAGATAGACGGTTGTAGGTAGATATAGACAGTTTAAAATATTGGAATGTCTAGGTGAAGCTATTCATGTGTTTTTGTAAAGTATTAGTTACACTGGAAGTGCTAATTCTTACATGCGAATTAGTTGAAATATACTTGAAGCTTTTGTCTCTATTGCACAGAGTTAGATAGACAGTTGCAGATAGATATATAC